>JAOTAV010050583.1:0-16287 GCA_026546445.1 Cyclargus thomasi
ACACTCGTGACATCCGAAGAGTCGCAAGTGGGTTGCCGGCCTTTATAAGGGAATAGAGATAGATGGATTAGGGAAGTTGGTCCACCGGTAAACTCACTCGCTAAGCGAAACACAGCACAACGCCGTTTCACGCCAGTTTTCTGTGAGGCCGTGGTATCATTCCGGTCGAGCCGGCCCATCCGTGCCGAAGCATGGCTCTCCCATGGCAATGAGCATCCGTATTATGTAATTGAGAACGGTAAATGTCACATTGGTACACGCCTCCACCGGGGTTTGAACCTGCACCCTCTCGAGTGCGAACCAAAGGTCTTGCCCATTAGGCTACGGACGCTCTAAATTTATTCAGATGGAATAAAGAGCCAGGAAAATGAAATGTATAATGGATTGTTCATGTGCTGTTAATATTCCAGGAGGAGTGTATGCAGCGGTGTAAATATTTGTCTGAGATGCTGAAGAAACAGAAACAGAAAGAAGAAGAACCCAAAGAGGACCAAGAAGAATAGTTTCAACCAGTGATATATTTAACGTGAATAATTACGAAGCATAGACATAATATGGACTGAGTTTTTAGCCAAATTTTGTACCACAAAAAAATTACAATGTTAGGGATTTGGTACAACCACAAGCCCGTTTGTATATATGGAGCTTAAGTTTTTGCTATGATTTAAAAGACTTGGGTTAAAAGTGGCTAAAGAATTGCTTTGTTACTGCACTGCATTTTTGCAAGCCTCTATTGACATATCCATGACATAATGATATGCCATAGGCGCAGTACAAAAAATGTTTGATTTTGGTCATTGGTTGTTCTTAGTATTTTTTATTATTTGAATATTTTTTATTTCGGTTACCTTATCGTTTTGCTGTGTTTAAACACTGTGATTTAAATATATGAAGGTATAAGTGGAAGAAGCAGATGAATAACATTTTAAGAACTCCCGGATTTTTTTGGACCCGAAAATTTATTGAATTTAAAATAATGTGATGTATAGCTAGATACACTAGCTAGATAATGAAATAGGTAAGATACAAGTTTTAATAAAATTTTATGGAAAAAAAATAGTATTTACTCGAAGGTTGCAAAAATGTTAGTTATCCGCTTCTTCCACTTATGTCTTCATATATCTTTGTAAAATGTATGTATGTTAATATGATGCTTTCATCTAACTGACAACTGTATATCTTATATCTTTGATATCTATACTAATATTATAAAGGTAAGCGTTTTCATATAAGTATGTTTATTGCGAGTAATCTCCGAACCAATTTTAAAAATTCTCATAAAAATATTTTTGATTTGAAATTAATACTATTTTTTTAATGACATTTAGGGGGCAATCGAGCAGACGGGTTACCTGATGGAATGCAACTACCGTCGGCCATGGACGTTCGTGACATCCGAAGAGTCGTAAGTGCGTTACCGGCCTTTATGAGGGAATAGGGAATGGAAAAAGGGATAGGTGGTTTAGAGAAGTTGGGGCACCGGTAAACTGAATCACTGAACGAAACACAGCACAAGACCGTTTCACGACCGTTTTCTGTGAGGCCGTGTTATCACTCCGGTCGAGCCGGCCCATTCGCGCCGAAGCATGGCTCTCCCACGGCAAAGTAACGTAACGTAACGCAAAGTAATTTCAAATCAAAAATATGCCCAATGAAGTGAGCACTGGGCAGCTAGTTTAATGATTAGCAAAATTCTTCGGTTTTTAACAGTTAATTTACTATTGAAGTTTCTTATTTGTTATTTAATGAGTTTCATGGTGTATTTTAAAGCACATGACATTTACAATAAATTATTGTATTACAGTTAGTATTTATTTCAATTTAAAAACATTGAGTTGCATTGCTAAAATTTATATGAAACAGTCAAACAGATGATTTCATACATCTATGGTATCCCATTCTTATCCAGTAAGGAGTTGTAAAGACATGGTAATATTTTTAGGTCATAACCTCTCGTCGCGCCCATTTTGCGCGAAAACGTCTGTCAGGGTATTTTTTTGCGGTTTCGGGTAATAAAAGAAAAATACTTTTACATATTGCATATATTTATATATTTTGTACACTGGTCTGTTGTCTTTGGTCTAAATTGAGATTCCTGAAACGTCGAAGTCGAACAACAATATATGAACAACGAAGTTAGCAATACGTTTAATATTATACGAGTATACTGTTACATTTATTTACAATATTATAGAAAGAAAGAAATTATTTGGTAAATTAATTGTTTTTTATTTGGTAAAACTTTTTTTTGGTATAATAATTAATATACAATAAAAATAAAATAAAGAAACATTATTAAATATTTTTACCAAATTGTCGCCTACTCAGCATGTGTTGCAAACTCAGTTTGCATTTTTTGCATTTGCGTTATAAAATCTGATATGTCATCATTTTATGAGAACTTCGCTTTCCTTTATATATTGTTGTTACGTCTATGCCCCCTGATTTATAGTCTATGGTAAAGACTTGGTCCCTATTGTCTGTGGTCTAGACTCGTCTGCGGCGGCGGTGTGGTTCAGCGAATCGCGCGTCGATGTCATACTCTGGCTCATACTTCGGTCGCTCGTATCGCCCATGGGAACCTGAAAAAGGCATTTTTCATGTGAGCTCTCCCTCGTAAAATTTATGTGACATATTTTAAAGATTTCGTGATTCTTTATGTCTATGAATTAAATAAGTATTCATAGTTTTATGTTAACGTTCGCTCTCTTGATTACAAAAATGCACAAAAAATGCGATCCGCTCCGTTGCATTTCCTATCATAATGTGCTTATAGATTAAATGTTAAATGTGGTTTTCAAAACTAGGCATTACAATCTCACCTCCGTATCCGGTTTTAGTCGGGTACGGTGTCAGTCCTAAAACAAAAACATAAATTAAACTAACCCCCTATATAATCTAGGTAACCGTTTTTTGTATATTTATACTATCACTAAGAGTTTTTTAATCAAATATTACCTTTGTGTCCAGTTTTAGTTGGGTACGTTGTCAGTTCTGTAACAAATATTACCGCTGAATTATATTGTGTCCGTATGTTTATAAATTATATCTTCTAATATATAAAATTCTCGTGTCACCGTTTTCGTTGCCATACTCCTCCGAAACGGCTTGACCTGACCTGACCTGACTTGAATTTTGATGAAATTTTTTGTGCTTATCCGGTATCTATGAGAATCGGTCAGCATCTATTTTTTAACCCCCTAAATTATTTATATGGCAAAACAACGTTTGCCGGGATTAGCTAGTATATATATAGTAATAGGGCAATTTTAATAATTTAAATTACGTAGTTACATAATACACGTGTAATCGTTTATTACTTATTTACCTACAGCTCTAGTAAGCCTGGGTTCTAGTCATTCAGTTGTTCGAATTCGTAACAATAAGTCGTGTCAATATTAAGTGCAAAGGCTGTCTAGTCTCGATTTCAGTAATTAAAATATATGCCGTCGTAAACGCGCGTTTTTATGTCGCGGATCGTCCGCGCACGTTAGCGTCGCGTCCAGCGCCGCGGACGACGTCGCGCGGCAACACTTACGTGTGGAGTATCACTCACCGAGATCGGCGGCGCCGCACGGGCTACAGTCGCAGACGGCGGCGGACGCGACGCGGTGCGGCAGCCGCGTGCCGTCCGCGCACGTTAGCGTCGTGTCCAGCGCCGCGAACGACGTCGCGCGGCAACACTCACACGTCGACTCGTGCGTGCCACTCGCTGAAATACAGAATAATTTTATTTTACACTCACACATTAAATATATATTTATTATATTATGCAAACGAATATTGTTGAAGATTTATAACACAAAAGACAACATATTTAAATGTTACCGTTGTTAAACAGGGTGCCGGAGTTACAGTGTCCGCGACACTCCATGAATGCCGGTAACCCCTCTCTGTTTTCGCAATAGCCGTGCACGCGCGACTCCACGTGGAACAACCCGATCGTCTCCGACACCGGCATCGCTTCGGGCGCGCACGTTTCTGAAAATGTATATATAACATACAACATATAACAAAAGTAAGCGATAATACTTTAGATGCTCTTGTAAGTGCTTTTTATATAGTTTACTGTGTGAGAAGAAGCGCTAGAGGCCCAAAAGAAGCTGGAAGCCCAAAGGCTTCCTCAAGTCTTCCTTTCTATTTCATCCCGACTTTATTCATCATAATTAAAAAGTATTTTACACGTTACTTACTGAGATTAGCCGGTTTCTCTCTACACACTAGACAGCAGCCGTCCCGCACGCGATCGGCGGGCGCGCACGCTGACACGTCCGGGCAGACCGCAGACGATGACGTCACCATCACGTCTGCGCCGTAACGCTCGCACGAGTACGACGTGCAGTTGTCCGCGGACTGCCATGTGCTGCCTGTTCATAGGTAGAAAAACGAAACGGTTATACGGCATAATATTACAGAATCATAACCCTTAAATCTCAACACGGCTAAAATGCGAGTCGTTTCTTTAATGTTGCGATCTCAAATAATAGCCATATTAATTGTGCAGGGTGATTACTGCCATCATACTTAGCAGCCATCCTTGGCATAGTGGGAAATCCGATAATAATATTTGTGTTGTCCATTAAATGGATAGGGTCTGTTTCACCGCTTACTGATAAAGTTTCTGAAAGGCCATTAACAATTTTATTGACAGTCAAGATGTGTCAAAAAAAAATTGTGGATAGACTATCCGACACCTATCCAGCCCTACTAAACAATTGTATGCACATAAGTAAAAAACTATCATACGTAATCAAGTCGTTTTCTCCTCACCAACGTCCTTCAATTCATCTCCCACGACGCACTGATGCTGCACGCAGTGGCCGCAGCACTCAGTAGGCGCGCGCTCGTACCGCCAGCCGCGCCCGCACTCGGTGACGCATGGTGTACGCTCCGCAAGCTGCGTCAGGCGGCCCGACAGGTCACGCGCGCATGTCACATTCACGCACGGGTCCGATGACACCCAAATTTGACCCTCCTAAACGCATTAACAATAATTAGCTGGCACTTGTAATGGAAACATCGCGCAAGTTTCAAGATATTTATATAAATTTTTAAAGTATTGCTGACATACATATTATGGTAATAATTACATGAAGAAAAACATTGTTTAATTGCTAAAACATGGTAGATACAATAAAAGACAGAACAAAGTTAGATAGCTTGGTATTAAATAATAGCCGCCCACGAAATCATTTTTCAGATGATTCTGGGGTGGGCACGGCCGACCCGCCCTTTATACGCCCATGGTCTTTACCTGATAGATATCGTTTCCTACTCTGCACGCTATCGGCTCGCGTTTGTGGCAACATTTCTCAGGGATAACCTCGTCGCTCAGCACGAACTGTTTGATAAGTGACTCCGGTACTTCCGGACACGTCTCGTTGGAACTTTGCACTTGCAACTGTAATGTCATTGATAAAAAATTTAAATTCTATACTCTTATTTCTATAAGTATCTAAGACTGTAACGTAGTGTAATATGTGCACGACAAAATAGACAAAGTTGTTATGGATATTTCTTGAATTAATGATTTTGAACAAAAGCCATTAGTATAGAAATTTTTCAGCGGCAACTTTTAGTGAGCCAAAATGACGCACTAATGACGTTGAAGCAGGTCTGCACACATACAAACGGCATTGCGATGTCATCCGCGCTCGTAATCAGTTTTTTGCCCGCAAAAGAATAATAAGACATAATCTAATGCTTATACAGGCAGATCAAGGAACTGGTGGGCCCGACGGACGTTGTCCTGTCGTGCACGTTTGTGAATTGAAACAACTCTCAAGTCTTTTTAAACATACACAATAATTGCAGCAAAAATCGGTTTAGTCCTTTAGGAGGGGCTTAGTGACAAACACACGCACAAGATACACAATGCGTATAAGTGTCACATTACCGTGCCGTTGAGGTTGAGGCAAGTGTAGTTGGTGCAGTGGTCGGGTGAACGCCACACGTCGCCGACGCGCCGCACGGCCCCGCCCACCACGCACGCAACCGGCTCGCAGCGTCCGCAGCACGATCCATCCTCGGCTTCTTTGTATTCCCAGCCCTATTTCAATTGGGGTGGTGATTTAATCCATAATTGCGTCACTTACATGTTTGTAACTATTGTTAATCAATTTTCTTGAAAGGTATAGCTAAGCTACTTTTAGTTACCGCGAAATCATATTCGGCGTTTTGTAAAGTTATAAAGTCGGCCACATGTTTAAAACAAACAATATAATAAATATTCTAGTAGCAGAAGTATACGACCTCTGTGACTCAGTAAGCACGTTGGTTGCTTAGATTAGCTTAGCCCGCCGATGGAACAAAAAAAAAGTTTTTCAATCTTGCTCGGTCTTGGATGTGTATTAAATACGTGTACCATATTATAAAAATCTTAAATATGTATATAGTATAGAAGTATTAAATACATTTCTCCGTTGACTGGTACCTGTAACACAAGTCCCTCGGGTACTTACCATGGGACCAGACTTACGTGGTGTGAAGCGTCCGTAGATATTATTATTATTATTATTAAGTACCGGTTTGCAATTAGTCTCGCAGTTCTGCACGGTGGTGATCTTCTCCAGTCGCCCGGGTTCGGCCTCGGCGCAGCGGTACGACTCGCACGGGTTGTCAGCCGACGTCCAGTTCTCGCCGACCTGTTGTATTAGTCACAATATTAAGTCTTGGATGAATATTAATAACGTAAAGCTAAGCTACATAGACCCGCATTATGCGACACTTTGCGCTGCGACACGACATGGTATTGCTCCTTCATAGAGCTGACTTCGATGACAACATGAATTTGAATTTTTTATGGTACTTCTAAGCTCAGTGTCGGAGCCACGATGTCACCGCATCATTGTCATCATCAAATTTCTCTGTAAGTACCTACTTCTTCTTGGCTAATGGAGTGGGTTCAGGAATTGCCAGTATACAGAATATGAATGCAGTTCTCTGTGTAGTCTACAAAATTAGTCGGTTAACATGCAGCACATGTCCTCAGAGATTTGATATCTAAATGCAGAATCCAAATTCTGAGATACTATGATATCACTCTGACTATTAGATCTTTACCATCAGAATAAACTGCACACTCAATATATACCTACCTTGTATATATTGTCGCCATCTCGGCAGGCGACGTGCACGGGCTCGGGGCAGCAGGCGAAGGGCACGGGGCGGGGCTCAACCACGAACTGGTCGCTGGGGCCCACGTCGGGGCACTCGCGCAGGCTGCACTGCGGCGCCGGGCCCCGCGCGGACGGCACGCAGCGGCAGCGCCGGCATGGACCATCCAGCCACACGCTGTCCAGCTACATGACGACATTTAGATGACATTACGCACATGTGTTATGTCAAAATGTCTTATTATTATCAGTTTATTACTTCTTGGTGTGATGTTACACATTGGCCAAACGTATTTCACGTATGATGTGAATGCGATTTAACGTCAGCGCAAATAAAACAAGTCGGTGGTTTCTTATAACCATTAAATGTGAACGTTAAATGTCTTTCTTTTCGTAACGTACCTCTTTAAGTGTCTCCAGTTGAGTTGCGCGTATTTTCTCTCCTCCTTTAGGAGCCGCCTCCCACTCTAGCTTCACGATGCACTTGTCCTTGGGTTGTTCTGTAAATCAAACCACAGTTTTGATATTAGTGTTTTAGTCGTTCAGGCGGTCGTTTTAGTTATTTGATACAAAATTGTTAATAGCCAATGATTTTTGGAAAACTGGGGACACGTTGTGGCAGCATTTTACAGAGCTGCCGTGAGTCCATACAGCTGGGGTTGTCCTATGAGGCGTTCTATCGTTCTCAGCCCCGTCTCTTATCCCGGTGGGTACCATACTGACTCACCGAAACTATGCTCGGGATAACAGTTGTACACATAGCTAAGGGAGGCACTCTATGCCCCACCCCACTACTTCTACGACCCAGAGTCACTTACCGCAGCGATGTTCGGGGCAGCACTTGGCGGTGTCGTTGTCAGTCTTCAGCTCGTGGAAGCGCGGACAGTCAGGGGCGTGTGGACACAGCTGTGGGCGACACACGAGGTGGGCGCGGGGACAGCACCCGGCGCGGTCAACCACGCGCTCCATGCCCGGCTCCAGCATCTCCACCTCACTCTCGCTGGGGATATGCTCGCATTCGCTCTCCGGCATGCATTCTGAAAAATTTTTGGAAGCTTATTATGCACTCTAATATACAAGATAGTGGTTTTTTCACCCAAACGATATTATTACCTAATCAATGTTGATGAGTTTGGAGTCCCGAGAAAATATATGATATATTGCAAAAGAATTTCTGCACGAGCGATATTACCTATCTAGATCGAAATTGAAATCAGATCATTTGAGTTGGTGTATTCGTATAGTATTTCTAATATCCAACTATAAACTCTTTTTAGTATTTTTTTTTAAAAAAAAAGGAAGTTACGAATATGTCTCTCACCACAAGCAAACTCGGGGCAGCCCTGGTCATTGATCTTCTGCTTTAGAACTTGTCCGAAGCCGCAGTCCATCTTTTTCGGTGTCTCGCATCGCTCCTCTACCGGTTTCAGTACTGTAAAAATATTTGAACATTTGCAAATATCTTTTGAAACATGGTGATTAAAAATAAGTTATATATCTACAACGTGGGCGTGGTCAGCAGGTCGTGGTCGCTGCAGGTCTGCGTCGTGCACGCCACGCCGCCGTGAGCGGTCTTGCTGCATGTGTACTACTGACTCACCGCACAGGTAGGTGGGGCAGCAGGCGTCGGGCGCGGGGGGCGTGGTCAGCAGGTCGTGGTCGCTGGCGCACACGGGGCGCGTGCAGGTCTGCGTCGTGCACGCCACGTGCGCCTCACCGTGAGCGGTCTTGCTGCATATGCATTTTGTGCATGCATCCTCCTGTTAATAAGTACGTTTATGTAGACAAAAATTCCATAATAGGATTTATTTTATAAACTGTTAGATATTTGCATAATGAGATTAAGTAACTGTTTCCTTTTCCTTTTAAATGAAATGAATGTTAAAGCATTTGCAACAAACAACATTCAATTCAAATACAAACCTGCCATTCGTCACCAGCGTAATGTTCCTTGTTGGCGTCGCACGGGAAGCATTTAGTTGGTTCAATGCAAGTGTTATTAACTTTAACCTGAAAAATATGTCAGTATGAGATTTTGTAAGAACTTTTTTCTAATCGAACACTTCTCTAAGCCTAGGGCCGTTTTCACCACCTGATGTTCTCCGTAACTTATTTGAAGGATTTCCTATTCTTCATCATTGTTAGAGATGTTGATGATGATATACGGTCTGTTTCACTACTATGTGATAAGTACCGTATAGGCTACCAACATTTTTTGACTGATTTTTCATAATTGTTTTAGTGATACGCCGTAGATCGCCTATGCGGCACCCATCAGAAAGTGGAGAAACAGGTCCGAAATATATTAACTTACTTTCCCCTCGGGACAGAAGCATCCCTCGACAGGTTTGGTGTCGCACTTCTTGCCGTTCTTGTATTCATCGTTGTTGTCGCAGGTTCTCTCGCAGTCCACGCACGGACGATACACTAACGGCGCATCACTGTCAAGAAACAACTATGTTATATATTATAATAACAAAATATGCAGATGAGCGGACCACATTGTAGCTTTCCGCTATGTAAATATTTCATTGCTTCGAAAGAAAACTTGTTTTGATGAAGACCGTTGTAGCTATGTAAACTCACCAAGCCAGCGGGCACAAGTCAGTACGCCAGTCCAAGCAGACTCCCTGGCGTGCGCAGTCTGCGGCGTACCGTTCCAGGGTGCCGCACGCGCTTCGGTTGAGGCACAGTTCTGCCTCACATGCCTCCATGTATGGTTGCGTGTCGATTAGCGCTAAGCACTGTAAAAATTTTAGAGTAGAACAGATTTTTTTTCTAGAAAAACTAAGAGACTTCTGTTCGTGGAAACTTATATATAATATAATATTTAGATTCTTTATCTACACTAACAACTACTTTATTTTATATCTTTAATCAGCTAAATAGTATTTGTCAGCCTATTCATGTTTTATAAAAGTTTAATAAAACCAACAAGGTTTTATTAAAAAAGGTCAACTGTCAATTGTCATTAATGTGTCACGGTCATATGTCAAAAACGTAAACGTCACATTTCATTACAATGTTTACGTTTTTACTTTTATCTTCGAAATATTATTGTTTGATGTGTTATTAGTAATTAAATTAAATACAATACTTTTTGCTTTTGCTTTTTACTATGTCTACAAACACTCGAAATTTTATAATAGAAGTGATCGAAAGGTATAAGGCTCATGAATGTTTATGGAAAGTTCATCATCAGGACTACCGTGACAGAGAAAGGAGAGAAGAAGCTATGAATGACTTGTTGCAGTTTTTTAAAACAAGGGATCCAGAGGCCAACCTCGACTCAGTCAAAAAAAAGATTTCTACTTTAAGAAACTGCTTTAGAAAGGAACATAACAAGGTATCCATGTTGGGTGTATAAAAATTTGGATTGCTCTTAGTGTGTTACAGAGCAGTTTTCAAAGTTAGATTAAAGCACGATGCGGTGAGTTACGACGAGACTAAATAATAATTAGAGCCATACTTGAAGACTGAGGAATTGATTATTGTCAATTAAAATTAACACACCTCTTTCATCTCGGTGTCTATAAAGTTTATAAAAATCCTATGCTTTCCAGAGTAGTTAAAATGTTTGTTAATATTTATTTTAATTAATATTTTACAGGTTAAGGCGTCATTAAAATTGAGTACAGGGACAGGAGAAATTCATATCCCCAAGTTGTGGTATTACACAGAAATGCTGTTCTTGATAGATGAGAGTGCACCATGCTTAACACAGTCTGACCATACTGTCTTTATAGATATGCCATGTGAAAATGCTTCTGAGGTATGCAGAGTTGTATGTACATATAAATATCTAATTAGATGAATAAATTACATCAATTATTCTATGTTGCATCCCATTTAAGCCAGAATTGAAATTTTAACAAATCATATGTTGCATAATCTGTTTAATATATTGCCTCAAAACGATGAAAAATCTTTCTGCAGTCTTTTGCTTCTCTATTACTACTTGTCATGTGTAAGATGTGAGCAAAATGTGTAACTAAATATAATATTTCAGGTAAGCGACTATGAAAGTGAGGGTAACCTATCAACAAATGATGAAATTAAGTTTTCACCTGTTTCACATAACAGTGTGGACTCATCATCAAAAATTAAATTAAAAAGAAATTCAAATTCAACAAATGATGCTGATTATGTTCTTGCAAAAATAGCCAAGAAATTAGAAGAGCCTTTACGGTCATTATTATTATTATTATATTGTAAACAAAAATGAATGTTAATTTACAATGACTCAACAACAACATTTACTCGTTAATATGGTGTGTCATAGAATAAAAAGTCGTAAAAAAATTATCATATAATATGGCAAAGTGATTGAATCAATGCCCGCCGCAAACACTTGTTTTCTGTATTAGGTTTCCGAGTTAGTTTTGATACCAAAATGTATTGAATGTCAATTTCGATCTGTATGGAGAAAAATGAAAGAATTAAATGCATTAGCATTTTGGTATCTAAACGCGGAAATCTGCATTAGGAAAATACGGAAAATGTATGTATGCGGCCAGCCTACAATGTCATAATATGACGCTACACTTTACAAACTGATGTTTGTAAAACTTGAGTTTTAGGTTTGTTATTTATTATCGGTTTCATTTCTATTACAAAAAGTGGTTCTAGGCAATGAAGTATCGCATCGCGTCATATATGTCGTTTCTCAAACTCCAACATTTTGGTTATTTTCATTTGAACTCGGCGTACCTGACCATTTTATCAGCTATTATATTAGGTACATTTCACAGATTTAGTACTTTAAAGACAATAAAATTAGGTTTTTCTCAATTGAACTTGTCCTGTGAGAAATGCTTTATTTTTATATTCCACAAAAGTTTATTATTATCTCACATAAATGTATATTGTTGTAAATATTATAATAAGATATGTATATAAAGTGTTATTTTTATATGTATATAAATTAGAATTAAAGTGAATATAACATTAATTTAATAAATACTTTAAAGTGAGATATCCAGTTCTATTTTGTACTTTAGCACGCAAAGTTTCCGAATTGGAGGCGATCGGAAGTCTATAGGACTCCATTGTCTTGCTTTCGAAAGCAAAATATATATAATCGTGACCGGGTTGTCCTTACCTGTCCAAATTTATCAGCGTTGTTGAGCTGCAGACAAGGGTTGTGTTCCGTCGCGGGCGGCACGCACTCCGGCTCCGGCGGTAGCTCGCCGCACTGCTCCTGCGGCGGCACCTCCAGCGTCGACAGCGTCTCGGGACTCGCTTGCCAGCTTTTCCCGTACTGTGTACGTGTGATGATTTTATTTTGATGAGTATCATTGAATAGATCATCAGTCTGTATTAGACAGTATAAATCCATACTTCCATTATAAATGCGAAAGTGTGTCTGTCTGTCTGTTATCTCATCACACACAAACTGCTGAATTTGGTATAGAGATACTTTGAGTCCCGGGGAAGGACATAGGATGCTTTTTATTATTTATTTAGGAAGTGATGCAATAGCTCATTTACTGCGTAATGATTATAAAAATGAAACACGTCCAGTCTGCCGTCCTCAATCAACAAACATTTTTTGTACACAAAAATTACTTTTTGAGTTATGAGCAAAAAACGCGAGTTGCAACGTAAGGAATTTTATGTATATGACAATATTAATTTTGATAACTCGATGACTATAAAGCTAGAAAAATGTTGGTAATACACGTCGATAGGTTTTTTCTTCTGATCATGATGGCATCAAAATCGACCAGATGTTGGTTAACGGCTTTTAAACTTGAGGGCGACAGACGTATAGACAGACCAAAACATACCAGTTCGAAGTCATCAGTGGCGGTGCCGTTACTTGTAATCAGCTGCGGCTGGTCGCCAGCGCAGACACCGCACAACCCCTCCGTGCGGTTCGCGTACACGTGCGACGGCACGCGGATACTGTACTCGAGCTTCGCTTGGAACACTATCAGCTGGAAGTAAATAATAATAATAAAAGTCTTCATTTCAGGCATGCACCCCTAATTAATTAAAAATAAAAAAAATGTTGTAGATATAGTTAAAAAAAAATATAAAAAAAAAACAATATAACTGTAAGGATGATAACTATAAACTAACACTACTAACATAGGATATATGAGTCATATTGTAACTAAAATCTTTAACCAAAGCAATCATCGAGTATATACTCATTTTTTCCCATAATATTTTGACAAATCTTGTAACTTACCTATTTCATTATCTAGCTAGAGTATCTACCTACACATTGAACCTACATTAATTTAATTTCAATTAATATTTCGGGTCTAAAAGGGTCCATTAACGCAAAAATCCGGGAGTTTTTTAAATGATCGTCATCTGCTCCTTTCACTTATGTCTTCAATTGACATACTCGGACCCTGATATGACGTGGGTCCGTCAACTGGCTCTTTTTCAATTCCCCCCATGGTACGTAACCCTCTCTGCGGTTACCCTCACCTCCACATGTAGTTCGGGCAACGTCACACTGACGTCCTGCCCGTTGAGCAGCGTCACGGTAGCCCAGTCGCGCGTCGCCGGGTAACGGAACACCGCTTCACCGTTTATGACCGGTAGCAGCTGCAAGTTGGATCATCATGATGAACAAACAACAGATAATTTTGCTTGGCTTGTGCAACATTATTTAGACATAAAATTCAATGGAAGACTTTCAGGAATAAATTGACGTAGTCAACCCGAATACTGACTGTCGGGTTGACCCCTTCTTACTTAGCCACGTCCAAATAAGATGCATTCGAGACGATTTTTTTTACATGGCCGTCACACCAACTTGAGCCAGCCAGCGATAGCCTATTTTTTGCATTTTATAAAAGCTAAAACTATATCTGTTTGTGTCCCCTAATCCCTATAGAGCTTACCTCAATGTTATAAGTCTTGTTCGAAAAAAAAATCCGCCCAAAGCCATTGCTCTCTGATTGGTCGGAAGTATCTGTGTACGTACACGCAGGTCTCTTATTGGTACGTACTGTTTTAGTGCGAGCGTTGATTGGTTGGCGGTTAGTTTATCAGTGCCAAAACACTGATAACTTTCGGACACTATGCTCGATGCAAATAAACGACTAGTAATCGGTTCCTATGGACTACCTGACCTTCTTTAAAGAGTTAAGCTGAATTTTTTATTTTATTTTTTTGGAGTATCTGCAGGAATCTCACCTGTCAGTGCCGGACATTTCTGACAGTCTAATAAGAATATATAAGTGTAGTAAGTACAATAGGAAGCCAATTCATCTTCCTCGTAGAGTACTTATTTCTTAATACTCTACGAGGGGTATAAATTGAATTAAAAATTATAACATACGCTTTCAAAATCCCTCTGGCGAGAAAAACCGGAATCAAAAAGAATGGCATCTTACCTTCTTATTCCCTTCTGCCTTGCTGACGTGCACGACGTTTTTCCCGTGTATGAGATGTATCACCTTGGCGCACACCAAGGCGCTTTGCTCCTCGCACGGACCGTTCGTTACGTACACCTGATAACAATTATTAATTAGAGGCAGTTTGTCTGTAGCACGCCGTCACCGCCAACGAGATTATTTTAGACAGAAACACACTGTGTCGCATAGGCTATAGGTTTCGGCTCTAGTGTATATACCGTAGATCTGTATTGGCGTGGATGAAAATGAAACCTCTTGTCATACAGTGGCATTTTATCTCGTTGACGGCGTGCTCTGGACAAACGTCCTTAGGCCTTTTAAATGTTTGGATTGGTGTATAATAGGCTATCCGCAATTAACTTAACAGATGAAGTTGAGATTTAATCTCAAAATTTGAAAAAGTGCAAATTTTGTGACGTCACAATAGAGAAAGGGGGGGGGGGGTTTCTCAAAAATATGACCAGCTGTGACAAGAGGTGGGAAGAGCGGTCTAAAAACCAAGAATTTTGACGTATTTTATAGATGGTCCCATGGTTACCTCGAAGTTATGGTGTTGCGTGGTGTTGGTGTCACGCGCGGCGAGATAGGTACAGTTGCCGAGGAAGGGTAGGTCGTCGCCTTCAAACGTCACGTACTTGGCTGGCGTGCCGATACCGGTGCATGTGCCTGGTGGGGAGTTAAAATTAAATTTGTTTAGTATGTTTTGCGGTTAGCCCTTTTCAGATTCACCTGGTCGATGTCCGGTCGCGTACAGCGTTGAACCTGAGTTCATGTGAAAGTGTATATATCTCTGAGAGTACCGAGTAGGTAAGCACGGGCGACACTCAGTCGTCGGAAGGTCGGCACACGTGAAAGGTTTGCCCGGCTCGGCGACAGTCCAGCGACCGTGCGCAGGTGAAAAGGGATTCACGAAGTAATAAACACATTTTGCCTTTGTACCAACTGGCTTAATAATTTTAAAGACTACTAGATACCGCCCTGTGGTCGAAATTCGACTATAAATATTTATCAGTTTCATTACAGACTTCAATTTGGCATGTAGGCCTCGTTACCAGGCCATTCAATTTTATTAAAAAAAACTAACTTCAACCATAGACAAAAGAGTATTATATATCGTTTAAGTAGTAAGTGTATGATTATCGTGCCATGTCAAAATATTTTAGTGCGCGTAGCGTTTTATTTATTTTAAAAATGCCAAATTAAAGCATATCTTAAAGTAATATTGGTATTCCACGCTCCTCCTCTATACCAACTGTAACTGTGAGACATTTTGTGCTTTTAAAGGAATACAAAGTTTTTCGCTCGCGTATAATATATACTCGTAGATAACCCAATAACGCACATTATTTTAGGCTTATATGTCAGAGCAATTAAGTCTTAGGCAAAGACTTATTAGAATAAACTAGATGATGCCCGCAACTCCGTTGCGCCAAAATTAGTTTATTACGCGGGGACCGTTTATTATTTTTCGGGGTAAAAAGGGCTGTACGGGTCCCGGAACTCGTAGTATCTCCATACCCTTAATCAAAATCGGTCAAGTTTGGCGTGAAAAGTTACTTTCGCATTTATAATATTGAGTGTGTGGATTTACGAAAATATCTATGCAGTGTTTTTAGGTTAATAAATCAACTGTATATAGTTTTAAATGAACTGCTAGGGCCCCTTTCCCAGATTGAGTTTTAAAAAAGATTTTTATTTTACACACAGTTTATTATGCAGAATGATATACATAACACTTGGGAATTAATAGGGACCCTTGGGCAGAACCGTCACCGACGAAGACTTCAGACCAA
>JAOTAV010050594.1:0-16287 GCA_026546445.1 Cyclargus thomasi
CGGACCTTTGGAAGGCATGCGTGGGGCCGAAGCCAACACGCAGAGGCCCCGTTACACATCTTTGATCTAAATGTAATATTATTATTAATAGATACCGTGTCTATTCCAGCGAACAGCATGTCACTGGCCATTGTCTCAGCAACATTTTCGTCGATTTCCAAAAGTTTCTCAAGGACACCCTTCTCGTCGTTCGCCTTCTGCTTTTGCCCCAACTCTTCTTTGCCTTTCGCAATAAAATATTTCTTTAACCTAAAACAATTTTGAAGTTAAGGATTTTTAGTTCGAGATTTTAGATATTCTAAAATTATATTTATATCTTTAGATGCATAAAGCGTGTAATGCAGGCACTGTATAATCGGCAAGATGCCTTTTCGCTTGCTCCCTAAATATTATAAAAAAAAAATCGAGGTGTTCGGCATTTCATCCTAAACACGTTTTGTACCGCGGGATGAAATGCCTACGCATGGTATTTGAATTAGGCTAATCACACCGCGGTACGAAATGCGTAAGGACTTTCAGGATTTAGTCATATCGAATCGCAATGCAAATTATTGTATTATTACTCAATCCTTTTAGTACAGTCAAACTCGAAAAAAATGTGAAATCAAAAATTCATAATTTTATACACGACAGTAGTGATAAGCTATAGCTAATAACTATAAATAAACTGCATATCAAGTTACAGAATACCTTGACCATATAACCGCAAGTCCCAGGTAAACTGTGTAAACTAAGAGAGTGAGGCTGTGATTAAACTGCCTGTCTTGCGCTGAATAACGCTGAATTTCCGCCCAGAAGATTGATGGGGCCACGTACAGAACCCGCCGTGTAACAAGCTCACAAAAGAGGGTCAACAAATTTAAGTTACTTTAAGAAAAATAATGGATGTACGTGATATAGGAAATGTGAACATTTTTAAGAGTTTCCGATTTTATCAAATATGAAAGTCAACTGAACGGAAAATTCTGAACGTATTTTGATAAAATAAAATTTGGTATACAGATAGATAGATACTATAATATAATAATATAATATCTATGAACGCTTCACACCACGTCAATCTGGCCCTGTGCTAAGTACCCGAAGGACTTGTGTTACGGGTGCCAGACAACGGAAATATATTTAATACTTTTATACTATACACATATTTATTATATAATACACATATTTAATATACATCCATGACCCAGAAACATTGAAAAACCTTTTGTTCCGTCGGCGGGATTCGAGCCCGAGACCCCCGGCGTGAGCTATCAAAGCGCTCAACCACTGCGCCACAGAGGTGGTCATAGTATACTATATTTACCTTATATAACTTAAAAGCAGATTTGTTTTATAGAATAGGCTTAATGTATGTTTATTCTAATGTATAACGAAAGCATTTATCACGTAGAAATAAACGTAGAAATAAATATCTCGATTTGGAATCTATGCTAATGTTATAAATGCGAAAGTGTGTCTGTCTGTCACCTCTACATGCTCAAAACGTTAAATGAATTTTATTGAAATTTGATATGGATACTTTGAGTCCCGAGAAGGACAAAGGATACTTTTTATCCCGGAAAAATGTACGGTTCCCAAGAGGTGAACCTTTTCATTTTTATTTTGGCGCAAAGGAGTTTCGCGTCCTTATATCATAAAAATAAAACCGCTAGTAAAATCACGTATTATTAGACCTAACCTTGTCTGTTCATGCAACAATCAAAAGTCGCGATCTTTAGTGGTAGGCAAATATAATTAATTAAAACAATACTATATAAATTAATAAGAGAACTGTGATAATAAAAACTATGTATAAATATAATAATTAAACAAAAAAGGTCTACAGCCTGATGGACTTAACGTAATACGAGATAAAATATAAACCTTGGTGCAAAAAAAATTAAATTGTAAATTGAGAAAAAAAAAGATATGGGCATAAAGCCTATAGACGTCTTGGATTTGCAATAAAAAAAAAACCTTGTCTGTTTCTCGTAGAGCATCATCGCCCGTTTGAACATCGGCGTTGATACAAATCTGGAGAGGTTCGGTCTGAAATCCAGTCTGGTCGCCACCTCAAAGATGTCATGCACCACCTGTATCATCTGAGCAGCAGGGTCGTCTTCGGGCAGGTTCGGATCGAGGCAGCCCAGCCGCCCACCCAAGGCCACCACGCCTATGGACTCCAGCGCCCACAGGTTCATCTCAAAGTCCCATTTCTCCTCGATCATGTTCTTTTCGTTTCGTTTGGATCTTATTCTAGAAAATATTTAGTAAGATTTCGTTTACGAAACATTATTGCTAACTCTGTAGACTAAAAAAATATGTATACTATTATAACTTAAATTATAATTATATTTATATTTTCTATAATGAAAACTGAACGAATAGAGCGATTACAATTTAGTTTTTTTAAGACAAAGTATTACCTCGCAACCATGTCTTCAGCAACTTCCCCTAATATGGCGCGGTACAGACTAACGGTCTTTGGCTGAAGCAGAACTGGGTTTACCGTTGAACGGAAATTCTTCCATATTTCTCCTTGACTGAGAAAGTATCATAATGATAACGCATAAAATAGATTGTGTAAAAAAATCACAGGTTGCTCCTGATTCATAACGTTAATACGTACTGTTTTGATATCCATACTAATATTATATAAAATGTCTGTCTGTCTGTTACCTCTTCACGCTTAAATCGATTAACTGATTTTGCTGAAATTTGGTATGGGCGTACTTTGAGTCCCGGGGAAGGACAACAAGATACTATCACCATCTAGTGTAGTATAAGGGAATTAAAATTCTCTTGTCACAGTAAGGGGAAGAAATGAATAAACTTACTCAGTAGCTAGCCCTGTTGGATAGTCAGGTTTGTCATTGGGCTTATTCTTGTTCCTAAAGAAGACCAAGGACTGGAAACCTGGTCTAATAGGCAGATGATCTTCATTACGAAGCACCTGTGAACGAATCTACTCATTAAACAAGCAGACGACGAATTTTTATGCGGCCTTGCAATTTCTTTGCGGGAGAATTTATTTGGAATAAAAATATAGTATCCAAATAAACAAACTATAACATTTATAGATAGGATGAAAGGATACTGAGGTTATTGGCCGCACGTTCGCTTTCTCTCTTTCCAGCTAGTCCGGCTAAGATACACCAACGTGATATCTCTCTCTCTCGAGTAGACATAATTGTGGATATCGACATAATATATCTCTACTCCGTAACATGCGTACGCCGAGAGATAAATTTGTTGTTCGTAGACTAGCATCGAAAAAACTCTTCTCATAAAATCAAAATGACTAAACTCGATAAAATATGTTGTCGTGTAAGAGTTTGTAAACAAAAGAAGCACGGATTAAAAACAAATCACAACATTTTTTTTTTTAATTTTGTCAACAAACATAGGAAAAAAAATTGTCATGTTAGGGTCAATAGAGCTGAATAGATAAACCGGTAAACGTTGAGAAAACGTGTATACAAATTTTCACGAATGGCTTATCTTAGCCCGACTGCGTTCAATTTTATAAGTGTATTCTCTCTGGCTCATTAAATTTCTCTACGTTTTAGGTAAAACATATAATAGGGAATATGCGTATAAAAAATTATTGAAAGCAAATTATTATGATAGTGGGCTTAAAGATATACATGACAAGGAAGACGGTTAAAAAAAATCACAGATTTCTGTTGAGAAATGAGTAAGATTAGCGATTTAAGTTTTCTACCTATCTCTTTCTCTATAAACTTATTTTATAATGACCTTTGTATGTAGTTTGTAGACTTTGACGTCACAGTCACTATTTCGATCTCTCTTTCTAATTGACAACTTTAAAGGCTTGTAACTTTTTTGTTTTCAATTTTATCAAAAAAATGATTGGAGTACAAGTTTATTAAATTATGATTTTTAGCAATATTCCGCGAAATTTGATTGAAATTTCCGCAATTTTCGCGGAATATTGCTAAAAATCTTAATTTACTAAACATGAAGCTATGGATTTCCGCAAAGTAACGCCTGATACTATTAAATATTTGATTGGAGTACATTAAAAAATATGCATATTCCCTATTAAGCAGTTAGTACAAGTTACGTATTCGATGACGTCTGGGTCATATAGAAACACGAAGTTGGGAGATCCGAAGAAACTGTCCATCCTGACTATAGGCCCATATTTGGCGTGCAGCTCCCCAGCTAAATTGATATCAGCTTTGTGGAGATCTCCTGAAAATTAAAAGTTATTTGAGATATACAACTAAAAATAAACTGTTACCTAACATTCACGTTCAAACTGCTGGACCGAAAAAGCACAAAGGATACTTTTTATTTCGAAAAAATGTACGGTTCTTGTGAAAAATGAATTTCGACGACCTTTTTGCCGAAGTGGTTGAGCGCCTTGGTAGCTCACGCCAGGGGTCGCTGGTTCGAATCCCGCCGACGGAACAGTGTTTTGAATTCTATGGGGTCTTGGATGTGTATTAAATATGTGTATCATATAATTAAAATCTTAAATATATTATGTAAAGTATAAAAGTATTTAAAATATTTCCGTTGTCAGTACCTATAACACAAGTCCCTCAGGTACTTAGCACGGGGCCAGACTGACGTGGTTTGAAGCGTCCATAGATATTAGATATTATATTATTAGATATAAAAATATTAGACTGACCTCCAGGCAGAAAATGCAGCAGCTGTTTAATCATAGGCAAGGAGGACGGGCCGGGTATTTCTCTCCATGACTTAAATTTTTCCAGTTTTTGATCTTTTACTCCAACTTGATTGACTGATATCGATCTGTAAGCAACTTGAATAACATTTGATGTACCCTTAAGGAAATTGATGAATAGCCAGTTGACGGACCTATTTCCTTTGGTCAAAATTAAGTATATCAATTCCATGCAAGACGTGAGGCTGGATTTGACATAACGTGGCCAAATTACTTAAATCTGGCTCTGTATCATCTTCCATGATAGTTTTGCCCACTACATCGATCGCGTGGTACAAAATCTGACCTACCAACTTGTCCCCTTTGGTGAAGGAAGAAAATTTTGTACAATGCCAATATAGAAGAAGACAAAAATAACAGATAAAATTAATTTCAGGGAAAGGACATAAAAGTGTTATCATGGAAAAATATACGAGTCCCAAGAGATGAATAAATTTCCTTCGCGATGCTCTCAACAAAGGTGACAAAGTTGGGGGCAACTTATTATAGGCTATTATACTAAGTTAAGTAGAGATAACAACAGAATTGCCGTGTGAGAGCCATACTACGGCACGAATGGGCCGGCTTTACCGGAGAAATACCACGACCTCACAGAGAAATGGCGTGAAATAATGAATTATCACCAGCAGCATTACCGGACCGATACGACCTGCAAACCTTCAAAAAGGGAGAGTATTCCCTCTTAAAAGGCCGGCAACGCACCTGCTACTCTTTTGTGTTTCGTCGAATCGTCCAAACTTCCTACACATTATTCTCTATCCTTATTCCCTGAGCCTATTCCTGCATGAAACATTGATAACGCACTTGCAAGCCTTAGATGTTAAAAATGTCTGCAGGCATCTGTTGCTTTCCATCAGGACAGACGGGTCACGTCTGCTAGTTTGCAGGGGAAACGAGCATTTTATTAAAAAAAATATATCAACAGTCGAACATATAACCTCCTCGTTTTTGGAAGTCGGTTAAAAGAGCAAAAGAAATACACACATACACGAAATTTTGCTATCTGTGCAAAAAGAAAAGATCTAAAAAGACATTAAACGTGTAGCTAAAACATTAAGTAAAATTATACTTTAAATAGTGAAATACATTAAAATACCTGTATATCAGTTGATTTCTTTTCAAAACACATATGCGTTTTACCGTTTGCATTTTTACAGTACTATGCGTCGATTAACACTAGTACACGAAGTACAAACATCCTCTATTGATAAATCACTATCTTCAGGTAATTGTTATTTGTAGTATCTGATTGTGTTGTTATTGTTTGACTGTGGAGCAGCAAGTACTGATAGTAGATGCTGAATGGATAATGACCGCAGTAGAGGTCGAATCGTTTCGCCAATATTCCAAAGGTGAGACGTGACTTTTTAACCGACTTCCAAAAACGAGGAGGTTATATGTTCGGTTGTAGATATTTTTTTTTATGTATGTTCAATCATAGCTCCGCCGTTTGCGAGCCGATTTTCAAATTTTTTTCCTTGTTGGTTTGGTGGTGGCTGATGATGGGAACCATGAGTAATCGAGGGAACTACTCGAAATTTATATGGAAACATATAGTGATTTTGGTTTCCCTAGAAGCGTCCCATTACGATTCTGACCCTGAAGAAAGTATACTTAAACGTGCAATTTCTAGTTCGGTGGAAACGGGCCTAAAACAAAATATTTAGCTGGTTAATATTGGTCAAACTTAAAACTTGATAATTTAAATCTAAACTCGGTTAAACAAACGAGTTTATCCATTTATGAAATTATCATGCAGGTAAGCCTTACTCAATTAAGGCTGTGTCCTCTGCCCTGGGGCCAAATAATCGGCGAATTCGCCACAAACCGAGAGGCTATCAAATTCCAACCTCGAAACCTTCCTTCGACCCCAATTTTATGTTTTGCATAAAATCCATATTAAGTTACTAAAATATCTGAGGGCGATATAGTTTATAATGTGTTATCGTTATAATATGTTCCTGTGCCCAAACAGCGTGGCCAAATATTGACATTAAATCAAAATTTGCAAAGCCAGATAACAGTATTAGGTTATGAAGGGATGTGCAGAATATATTACAATCTCGGAGAAAATTGAAAGGGATGAGGGTTGTTAGGACAACGTTATAAAACTTCTGGGATTATACCGGAGGGTAGTTTTAAAAGCTTATAGTTGTAGAAGAGGAGTGGTTTATGTAGTTAAGTAACTGGATGGAGTTAAATAGGCGGGTCTCGAGTGATCCTTTCTGAATTAAATACGGTCACAGGATTTTAAGATTTTTATACGACTCTTTATTTGGCGGCAAAGAATGTGTCATAAGATATGATAACGAAAATAATAGTAAAATTTAATTTTAATGAAATAACTACTTGACGGACCTATGTCATTTGGTCGGAATATGTCAATTCCATGTAAATCTCATCTATCGACTGAGTTTGACATTTCACGCAACCAAATTACTTAGTTTTAAGTTTAGTTTTAATTGGCTATGAATAAATTTCTCTGATAGTACCATCAAAGCAATTGATTTACATCATAGCTAATTGTCGTCGTCATTCAATTGAGTTGGTTCGTGCTTAATCATTTTTTTATCCCAAAATGTTAAGGTTTTTCAGTCTTCTGGGTGACATTTTCCACAAAAAGCTTGCGGTATTGTTGCCCTAACGTTTCACTGGAGCTTTGAAGTTCCTACTCGTCTTATCAAACATGCAAAATACGGCGCTGACTACACAAGTGTTTGTAGTTGACGCAAATTACGATAATAAACAAACTAGCAGCCTTCAAAATGAGCTCAGAATAATAAAGGAAAGTCCCCCGTTATGCCCGTGCGTTAAGAAGCCCAGAACTAGATAGTCAGTGATTTCAAAGCAAACGAAAACTTAAACACTCAACTTGAATAAAATAAAAACGGGTCTAATAATAAAAATTAATTATTAGCTGGCTTCCTTAAACTGCAAACCACATGATTTTGTACTTGTTCTATCATATTATTTGGTTAGGTTAGCGGCTGATCTAACCTCATTCATATTTTTGGAGACACTTCAGTTATGCTAGCCTAGCGGCACTTGCACATACTGAGCAGACATGTCAGGTTAGGGGCTAAACTAAGCGAACCTCACTCATATTGAAGAGATACTTAAGTTAGGTTAGGTTAGCGGCTAGCCTAAACTCACTATTATTGAAAAGACACTCAGGTAAGCTTAGTTAGGTTAGGTTAGCGGCTAACCTAGCCTCACTCATATTAAAAAGACACTTAGGTTAGGTTAGCGGCTAACCTAACCTCACTTATATCGAAAAGACACTTTGGTTAGGTCAGTAAGGTTAGGTTAGAGGCTAACATAACCTCACTCATATTGAAAAAGCATAGGTTAGCTTAGTAAGGCCAAGTTAGCGGCTATCCTAAACTCACTAATATTGAAAAGAGGCTTAGGTTAGCTTAGTAAGGCTAAGTTAGCGGCTATCCTAAACTCACTAATATTGAAAAGAGGCTTAGGTTAGCTTAGTAAGGCTAAGTTAGCGGCTAACCTAACCTCACTTATATTGAAAAGACGCTTAGGTTAGGTTAGTAAGGTTAGGTTAACGGCTTATTTAGCCTCTAATTGAGGAGACATAAGGCGACTAAAAAACGTCATAGTATTCGTTGTCCAGGGACTTAAATCGTGGCTGAATCGTGTAAACGAAACACAGCAAAACACCAGTTTTCTGTGAGGCCGTGGTGTCACTCCGGACGAACCGAAGCGTGGCTCTCCCACTGCAAATTTGTGTGGAGGTGGATTTTTCCGCTGAGACTTTGATCACATCTTTAAACAGTATACTCAAATCATATTTTAATGCGCAATTTGAGAGTAGAGCTCCTGATATCGCCTGATAAAAATTTTGTAGCGATGAATTCCTATTAGATTGCTATTATATTCATGAAAGTGTTTTGTAGTTTTTACACGTTTTACGTCTTTTCTCAGTACAGCAAATTTTAGGTGTCCTAAGCTCGTATACTCTATTCTATTGATATATTTAAATGGTAGGTAGCGTCCGTACCTAGAAACTTAAGTCATTAAAGTAATCTAGTCTTCAGAAACTACTTAAACGCTTAGTTTTAACGCTTATAAACATTGTGTATCGAAATACAAAAACCGATGTTTTGTATTCGATGTTGAATCGATACTCAATAGACCTAGCCTATGATGAAATCATCGTCTGTTCGGCCAAAGCTATAATTACCGTAATTTTTTTTATTTTCTAATGTACACCCTAAAATAAAAGGATTTGGCAAATCACAAGCGCACGTGTCGCTGCTTCTCTAAAGGTGGTGCTACGGCCTAGCAAAGATTACACTTTGTTAATGTCGTTCATAATTACCGTAACTTTGGGAACAAAGTTTTCTAATTACCTTTATTCTTATTTGCTATTGAATTTTTAAAATAGATTGTATGTTGATCGAGTCAATCTAGTGTTGCGAACTGATTTTAAAATGTTACTTTTCTCATTACTAAACTAAGAACTATATGCTTTTAATAACCGTCGTATGATTTGAAAATTAAATTTTTGTTATGGTTTTTGTTGTTTATAAATTTTAATATAAACTTTCATTAGGTCTTAATTACTATACTATGTTGAGATGTTATAAAATTTACAAAGTTTTAGGATTGGAAAGGCCGAGAAAGAAGTGGGAGGCTGGCCGCTTGGCAACGTCGAAAACCCATATTACAATACATTCGATATTATGAGCAATTGTATTCTTTTTAAAATATGAAACGCGTGAACGGTGAATATAAACACTTTAACGTTGCACAGGGTGTAACAAAACAAAGTGATAATAATTTAAAAGAATTCTAAAGTAAATGAACGTTGGAACTTATTTTAAATTAACTTTGAACTGAACCAAACGTTACAGATAAATGACGTGACGTAATTCAATCCCGATATTTTGAGTTGACTAACATTATCTCGAATTTAGTACAATTGATAATAACGACCGTTTGTGCTCGAGTAGATGAATAGACAATTTATCGCTCGAGAGCACTCACGGCCCGTCAAAGATCAAGCTTAGACGTAGATATGTTACAAATATTATGTTTCTGTGCATTCATAGTACATTGTCTGTCCGTACCAGCTGAATTATATTCTGAGGAAAATGGCTGTGATGTCGGTGAGCTGGCGCAAGAAATTGCTTCCTATAAGGATGTGGTTGAAAGGATATTGGAGTACACTACCAAGGGAGCATTCAAAGGGAAAACTTATGATGAGTGAGTATGTTTATGTCAGTACCTTCGTGATTTGAACAGCGAAGCTTTAATGTGTCGTAGGCTTAAACAACGCGACACACGGATCGATTACACACGTTGAAGTGCATTCTAAAGTGTGTATTTTGAATATTTTTTCCGGCCGGCTCGACCACAGTGATACCATTGCCTCATAGAATCCCTTTCCCTAATCCCCCTTCTTCCTATTCCCATTCCCTATTCCCTCATAAAGGTCGGCAACGCACTTGCGACTCTTCGGGTGTTACGAGTGTCCATGGGCGACGGCAGTTACTTTCCATCAGGTAACCCGTCTGCTCACTTGCTTATAGTAAAAATACAACGAAATTTTACTTGATATTATTGTAATATGTACTCACGCAAGTACTAAGAACGACGTCTGACGTCATAATTGTATTTTTCTGACAATATGTGTTCAATTTATTATAATGTTAAACTTAGTCATATTACTCTAATATTTATACTTTGTCGCGAAAGAATATCACGTTGTCAGTATAGCCAGAATAAAATATTTAAGCTATAATTGAAATTAAATATTTAAATTGTATTACTCTTAGTACTCTAAAATAATGAAATAAATGATGCAACACTTAAATCAAAACAGCCCCATTTTTGACCATTGGGTACGGAATCCTAAAAATAAATTGGCTAATATTATCGGAACGTTGCCATGAGATGAGAATTGCCATGCGTTTTAAATAAGTCATTACCAATTAGCCATAACAAAGTTGCTCAAGATAGTGTTTAATATTACGCTGAATCATGCAAACTATAACTTGGAATAATTTAAGATGTCACATTTTTATCGTAAAAATGGTCACGTCTCAAAAAGATTAAGTATACTCCAGACTGATGTGATAAGATAGGCCCAAGTATCCCGGCTTTATCATAACACAATATTTTCCTAAGAAATATAAAAATGGCGTATCGCCCGAACCCTTGTAAATCTTTATATTGTCATCATTGTAAGTGACGCGAAAGAATTGCCTACAATATTCAAATATGTAACTTGCAAAATAGATGTGCTGTCTACGCTGTATATAATCTTTATGATTGGCTTAGAAAGGACCTCATGAAAATGTTATACTGTCCAAAATAGTATTCTTATTCAGACTAGAGTTAGCACGAAATAAGATCTGAATTTTTCCTACATTCTTTGTTTTTCTCAACTTTTTCTTCAGTAACCTTAACAAAAACTAAACAAAAACTATAATTATTTATTTTTAATTTCAGATTAGCTAAATTCGTTGATAAATTTGGTGCTCGGCCATCTGGCTCCAGCAGTTTAGAGGAATCTATTGATTATATGATCGATCTGTCTCGACGAGAACACTTGAATGATATAACGACTGAAGAACTTGAGGTAATTGTACATTAAGTTAAATGCTTTTATATTTTTTATAAAAAATATTGTATTAATTTCTGGCAATGTGACATTGTAGATTTTAAAAAGTATAAAAATATCTTACAGGTACCTCACTGGGTGAGGGGTCATGAAAAGATAATGATGATGCGGCCAAGGCCGAAGAATATCGCTGTTCTGGGGCTGGGCACCAGTGTCAGTACTCCACCTGAAGGAATTACAGCAGAAGTAGTTGTAGTATCTAGCTTTGAGAAATTAGATGAAATTCCCGATGAACAAATCAAAGGAAAAATTGTTCTGTTTGATGCAGCTTACACAACGTACGGCGAAACAGTAGTATATCGATCTCAAGGTGCCACTAAAGCTGCTCAGAAGGGAGCTGTGGCTTGTTTAGTGAAGTCTATAACTCCTTTCTCTATTAACTCACCACACACTGGTTCGCAACACTACGATGGTAACGTAACAAAAATACCTACCGCTGCTGTAGCCCTGGAGGACGCTGACTTACTCAGACGATTATATGATAGAAATCAAACAATTGTGCTCAAAATTAAGATGTCATCCAGATTTAATACCAAAATTTCGAGAAACACTCTTGTTGACTTGAAAGGAAGTGAACAACCCGAAAAATTGGTTATCGTATCCGGCCACATAGACAGCTGGGATGTAGGCCAAGGAGCTATGGACGATGGTGGTGGACTATTCGTCAGCTGGGCTGCACCAGTAGTATTGAAACGTCTAAACCTCATTCCAAAGAGAACTGTGAGGTCTATATTCTGGACATCGGAGGAGCTCGGTCTTATAGGTGCGATCGACTACGAGCAAAGACATAGAAACGAAAGTCACAATATAAACTTTATAATGGAATCGGACGAGGGCACGTTTTCACCACGTGGACTTGCCGTGGCGGGAACCCAGAAGGCGAGGTGTATCGTTGCTGAAATTCTGAAACTGTTTACGTCAATCAATGCTTCCTCGTTCGTCGAAGAGAGTCGGCCCGGCTCAGATATAACTGTGATAGTAGAAAAAGGAATCCCAGGAGCGAGTTTACTTAATGCTAATGAAAAATACTTTTGGTATCATCATTCTGAGGGGGACACTTTGAATGTTGAAAACCCCGCGGAGCTAGACCTATGTACCGGATTTTGGACGAGCGTTGCTTATGTGATTGCTGATTTATCTAGTGAGATTCCACGATAATTTCTTTCATTATATTAATTGTTGTGCACTAGCTCAACTCACCCATGCACAAAGTCAAAGAGTCACGACGCGTCATATTTTATACTACACCATATCCATTTCCAGTGTAAAATTTTTTGATATAAAAATGTGTTGGCGCGTCTTAAGTCTTCGACTCTGCGCCAAAAAACCAATGTGAATTGAGCCTTGAAATTGTATTTTTTGTTAATAAAATAATATTATTAAAATGTGACACTTTATCGTTTTTTTTACCTTAAACATTATATGGTTAGATAGGAGTAGTACATCTGTACTACTCCTTATTAACGTTCGCGTCGAGTGTGCCTGGCATCGGGCGATAAGAAGCCTTCGTAAAAGCCTTCATCTCACAGTCACTCGATCTCAATAATAATGGAGTAACTTGCCGGCAATACCACGTACTTTTAAAGGGGTTCATTTCTAAGATGCGACCAATTATAAATATAGCCTAAATTTAAAAAATATAGCCTAAATGCTGTATTTTTTTTTTAACTAAACATGTGTAATTTTATTTGAACTCTTTTGAACTATTTGATCAGAATGTCACTTTTAGATGGACTGAAATTTTTCATTTATTGAAAGACGTTGGAGAAAAATGTTGCAGTTAAAAATTAAATATTAATTACAAATTGACAAAAATGTTTTTTTTTATAAATTGCTTTTCTAGTAGTAAAGTTTTATTTACTGTGTTAAAAAATCAGCGATCAACTTAATCTTCATGAGATTATATTAAATTTTTGGTATTTGTAATACAAAGGTCTTTGAGGGCAATTTGCCTAAGTAAAGTAAGGCTTATAAGAGAACGTACGGATCATAGACATAGATAGTAGACTGAGACCCTCCAAAAATATTAGAAATAAATTATGTAATCGATTCAGTGGCGTAGCGTTGTTATTAGCTGCCCGGGGCGGAGAACAAAGTTACCGCCCCCTAGGACAATTTCGTCGCCCCCCTATAATTGCTACAAATATTTAGATTTTTATTCACGCGGATATTATTCACACAATTTTTTCATATAATTTCTTGGGATTTAGTTGTGCCCATACAGATTTTCTTATATAATTCAATGTGTTACATTACAGCTAAGTATGTAAGTGCGGATAAAGATCGCAGTGCGGACATGATTTAATTTTAGAAAACTTTTCGGCAAGAACCGTCATCAGTATTCTTTCAGTTATTATATTATCGAACTTATCAATGGAATTCCTAGAACTTGGCACAGATTAGTAAATAATGAAATATTCCGTTATTTTTTTATTGGCTTCGACTTTATAATTGTTTTAGAAATTATGAAGTTGATAAATATTAAGAATATTTTATTATTTTCTGGGAAATTTTGCCACCCCCTAAAAGTGCCGTACGAATTCGAATCGGTTGTAATTATAATAACATTGTGGAAATTCAGTTTCATCATTATTGAAACACCTTTTGCCCTATTTACTTTGATTACTATTAATTTTTAATAAAATACACAATCCATTTCGACAAAGCTATTATCAGAGCTAAGAGATTTTATCAGAACAATGACTTTTAGTTTAGGTGTCGCGGGTCAATATCAGAATTAGAATATAATATTTGAAATTATCATGACTCTCAAGACATAGGCACTAACTAGTTTTTGTTAGAAACAATATTTTATTCAACTTACCATTCAACATAAAACCTTAAAAAAATATTCCTCTTAATTTATTCTTCGTTTTACCTTATCTGCAATTAGATCTTCGACTACTTCTACACGTAGCTCGAGTGATTATAACAATAGCACTCTCGGTTCTACCACATCCTTCAATTGACTTCATACGAAGAGCAATACAATTTCCGTGAAACTAAATGTACATCCAGTTTGTATGTCTTTGTTATCGATGAAGTCATATTTCTTCGCCTAATATAAGCTATTCAGTAATAGCGTTCATTCCCGTTTAGTATGCGACGGCACGCGGCGAGCCCTTACAAACATTACGGCTAATGCTCGCTAGATGGCGCCCTAAATTCACAACACGTTCTCGCATTTATGCACAATACTCAGAATTATAGGGTCCGTAGTCCTTTATTGACAAAGATGGAATCAAGGTGATGAAAATTACCTTCATGGCTAATGAATACAATTTTGATGGTTGTAGGTTTTTTTCAAAGTAAGTGAATAACTTTCTACTACTTTTTTAGTGTTTTCTGTGTAATATATCCTAAGTTTGTATTGTAATGAAAAAGAAGGTAATAGCCCCAAGAATATTAATAATATTATTGTAAGAACACATTGCGCTTCAGACAAATCTGTGTTTAAGTAATGTAAATATGAACAAAAATGCGATTTTAATGAAAATAAATAAATAAAAAAAGAACATATTTACGGTCGAATTGAAAAACCTCCTCCTTTTTTGGAAGCCAGTTAAATAAAGTAGTAAAATTTGTAAGGCGGTACGTAAAGGGCTTGCGCTTGCACAACAATCACCTGCAATAATAATTTTTGATTGATTTGACGACCTCTTGGCTCAGTAGAAAAAGCCGGGGGTCACGGGTTCGAATCCCGCCGACGCGACGGAGCAAAAGTTTTTCAAAGTTCCTGGGTCCTGGATGTGTATTAAATATGTGTATCATATAATAAACATGTAAATTAAGTGTACAGTATTAAATATATTTCTGTTCTCTAGTTCCCGTAACACAAGTCCTTATCACGGGATGAGACAGACGTGGTGTGAAGCGACCAAAGATATTATTATTTTTATTAAAAAAATATTATGGTAATTAGAATCGATGATAATTGATCGTGTGATCATTTGTATTTTATTTATTTTATTATCGGCATCAATATAATAGTTTTTCATCGTGTGGATAAAAGGCGATGATAAACGATGATCGGCGATCAGAGCCAGGTGTTTCTTCTGCGAGAAATACGCGCATGTGATCGTCGGTAATCGCCGATTAATTATGAAGAGATAAGAATTCTTTGAATGCTAGTGAAAGTGCATGCATGGTGCTGTCACCACCTATAAAATTCAGGCAGGCAGTAATCACCCATAAAATTCTATTGTCAGTTTGAAGTCCGATGAAAAAATTCAGATATTAATTTTGCTTATACAAGTAATGCCCGGGATACACGTAACACGTGGCCTTGTGGTTTCTCAAGCCATGACAGCAAGCTAGTGTGAGTGACATTTGAAGCTAGTGTTTCTGGCTTCGTGTACACAAAACTTGCTTCATTTCTAAGCTAGCAATCTAAGTAAATAAACCGAGAGTTAGTAACAAATTTTTGAGTAGGTATTTGAGACAAGATCTTGTAATGTATCTCTCCTATTAAACCTTAATATGGAACTGCCTGGTTGGTGAGAAGCGGGACTAAAAATAACTAAAAAAACATTTTTTTTTCCAAAAATATATCTCGGGATCTGATTGTTTAGAGATGAAAAATCCTGTATTAAAATTTCGAGTAGCCGCAAATACATTTTTTAAAGTTTGCAAGCAGTTTTCGCAAACTATTTTTGCACGCGCCAAGCAATGTTAAAATCCTCACTAAATTGAGCCAAGACAGTTCAGAACCGTCTTGGCAATTTTTGGCTTCGTGTATCCCGGTCATAACGTTAACGACGACCTCTGTGTCGCAGTGGTTGAGCGCTTTGGTAGCTCACGCCGGAGGTCGCGGGTTCGAATCCCGCCGACTGAACGAAAAGTTTTTCAATGTTCCTGGGTCATGGATTAAATATGTGTATTGTATAATAAAAATCTTAAATATGTGTATAGTATAAATGTATTAAATATATTTCCGTTGTCT
>JAOTAV010050605.1:0-16286 GCA_026546445.1 Cyclargus thomasi
CAACACAGGGGCATCCTCAGGATGTGGACTCTACGAACAACGTCCGTTAAGTCAATTGTTCGTAGAGTCCACATCCTAAGGATGGATGATAAAAATCTTAATTTACTAAACTTAAGAACTATTAAATAATATTTATTCTTTAATAGTGCCTGTTTCAGAATTCGGTGAGGCATGAGCCTATTTCTGTACACAATCTTACCTGCAAACTGAAAAAACTCTTTAAAATATGTCCTCTTTGAAGTGAATAAGGAAAAGAGATGATCTTTATAGACAACGCAGGGCTTCGGATCGGTTTAGTCTCGGAGCCTAGAGTTGCCAGATGCGGTAACCGATGGAGTCTGTCGGAGCCGGTGATCGCCGGAGCTGGTAATCGCTGGCACTATGACCGGGTGACCGGCGCGCGGCTGTGCTGGTCGCCGATACCCGCTCGGAATTCATAATACGCTTCAATTTGCTAAATAATCCCCGTCTCTTTTAGCGTTCCGAGACAAATTAGATTTCGCCGATAAAGTTGAATCTCGGTCTCGGTCTAGTTATTTACGAGAATCAAATCATAGAAAGTTCACTCTGAAAAGTAAAATCGATTCTAAAGAACGAATTTGTTTTAATGCTTTAGTAGGACAATAGTTCAGTTTCATTTCTAGGTATGATTTATTGCTTCATCCTCGAAAATCACGTTCTCCGTAAACAGACTCACCGACTCGGAAGACTCTCGAACAAAGCGCAGGACAAAAAGCGGTGACAGCTTCTCCGAAACGCCACAGTTTATGAAGGCGACTGCCAGCCGCACGCCCGGGGGCGAGGGTCAAAGGGCGACACCTGCGACCCTGCGCGGGGCGCGGGGCGCGAGGCGGGGGAGGGCGTTTTAAACTATGTTTTCATTAGCAATTCTGTCAGTTTCGGGTTGTGGCAAAATCCGGGTCGCACACTAACATAACGACGTGTCGGTGAGTCGGCGCATGTCGGTGTCCGTCGGCGTGTGTCGGCGTATGTCGGCGTATGTCGGTGTATGTCGGCGTGTGTCGGCGCGTGTCGGCGGGTGGCGAGTTTGTCCGGACTCTAGGCCGCTGTGATGTGTGATATTAATCAAAAGTTACAACTTTCAGAATGATCTCATTACAGCGACGCCGGTCATCACGACAGTTAATTACGAACCGTAAAATGACGTCCGCCGCGACTTGTTACTGTGCGCATCCGTCGCGTTTGCCAAATATTCATAAAGCTTTCAAATTAATTTCGGAATGATTTCGCGGGGTCCGATCCGGTCGCGAGTCACATTTGCATGTTATTATAGCCGGAGGGAAAAATATTAATATCCCGGGGCAGAAGGGTGCGGGCGGACGCGGGGAGGGGCAGGGCGGGGGTCGGGTATTCAGATCCGGCCGAATTGGTGCCGGAGCCGCACCTTCCGCCACACAATAACCGGACCATATTGTGATAAGTTAATATTCAGGCCCCTCCGCAAACATATGCCAGCTCCTGACCCTCAGACACGCACCTTGACACCTTATTAAATATCACAGATCAATTCAATTTAGGGCTCTATGTCAGTGAATGTGGATATTACTTCTCCCCGGGTTAGTTCCTGAACTGGTTCAGAAGGTGTACTTAAAGTTCTTATTACAAATAAAAAAGATTTTGATTTTTAAATTGTTGGTATCACCCCTGAATTGGTGAGTCGAGGCGATAAACGTGATTTTACTTTTCTATTTGCCGTCACTTGAAATCACATAATATAATTGAAATGTTGTAAGTAGGTTAACGACAGTAAATACTTTTCACATTGACAAACTTCGGCTTCACAAACAATTTCCGAATGAAAACGTTAGTCGGTGAGATATTCACCGTCCGCAGGATTTCCACAGAATCCTGCGGATACTCCGGGCATTGTTCGCCGGACGGAGATTCTTTTCTTTAAATTCATTTATTCTCCCGCCGTTTTCGTCCGACATTTTTGTGCAAATTTTTTCGCGCCATTAAGTTACTAGCGATCAATTCATCAATCAAATCGTTGAAAAACCTTTCGCTCAAAGTGTACTTACGTCGATTATTTTACGTTCATTTTATGGCTCACGAAGAGTTGAGTCCCCCAAGTGTCGGAGTGTCGGAGAGCTCCGGGCGGAGTGTTAGCAAAATGCCATTTATTATTTCGGTGTCCTCGTAAATTGTGGCCTTTCAAATGAAGTCGTGTGCACCGCTAAGCCTCTTACGCGAATGGCACTGAGCGTCAAAAGCGAAGCGAAAAAGGCGCAGCTTCGGCGTCGAGTTGAGCGCGTTAAATTAGTAGATTATAATTTGTATTGGAATTTGGAAGATCGATGTTGGTGGTGTTAGTTTAGGTAATGGAGGAGTCGTGTCTGACTCGTGCGGGAGTGCGGGAGTGCGGGCGCGTCTTGTAGCAATTACAGCGACAAGCCGCGCGGAGTTTTCAATCAACGGCGATGCGTTGCGGGGCGGGCGCCGACGACCCCGTCACTACCAGCGGTACCGACGCCGGTAGCTCGGAACTACAAAAGGTCGCCTATCCTTTTTTAATGGAAAACACAAATAAACACAAAGGACTCGCTACTAGAGGCTTTATTCGTCTCTTAATACTACTAATGTGTCAACCGGGCGCGGGTCTATTTTAGTCGTACGTCTTTTGAGTCGCCCGTCCGGGGGCGGCCGGCCCGGCGTCCAATTAACAATAGTATCTCGCAATAAATCGAAGCTATTGTGCTCTGCGCCGGCTTTTCGCGTTCGTTCCGACCTTTTGTGAGCCGTTTGTCGTTTGTAGCTTTTTAATTAGCGGCATCAATACGAAGATTACAGCGTACAAAGCGCGGAGCTCCGTCACAGCGCCGGGCGCGACGCGGCGAGACGTGCCGTATCACTCACCCCCGACCCGCCCGGAGTTCCCGTCTCGCTGTAATATTTTACTCGGTCATATCGTGAGCTCGCACTTTCAACGCAAACGTTACATAAACACACATTGTTGATGAGCTCGCAGTCGTTACTCGTACTTTATGCTCGTTTCGGACATGATTTTCTTTTCGATGCATGTAATAGAAGCTTCGTTCGTGTGCGTCAGTCCCCGAGTGCACTGTGCAGTTCCTGCCCATTTTTTACCCCGAAACGTTTTAATGAAACCTGAGGGGAACGTTAAGGCGTTAGAGGTTTTTTGCGGTTTGTCTGTCCGGGCGGCGCCGGGGGGCTCATTGTTTCGCGAGTGTCACTTCCGGCGGCGACAATCGGAGCGATTGTTTACCGCGCCCGCTACACTCTCGAATGCCGTTTGAATACCTTCCCCTTTCGTGCCTTCCTTTTGCTGCCCTCCCGTTTCGTGTGATTGCAGCTCGTGAATCAAATCGCACATTCTCATGTATCATTTTGTCGTTTTTGCTCGTTTGAGAAGTTTTATTGGGAAGCATTAAGGCTATAAATATTAGGCAGGTAACCTTCGCATGGGTTTTTGAGTTTCTTATCGCGACATATTTCCGTGACACGAGTATCTGAACCGAGCTACTTATATTACATTGGATATTGGTAGCATCTTTAAACAGGTAACGTCTTTTCAATAGAAAAGGCAAACTTTAAGAACATACAAGGTCAAGAGACGTGCGCTGAAAGTTAGCAAAGGGTTTCGATCAGATACGACGAAGTTTGTCGAATAGTTGCCGTCTGTTCCAGAACACAAACTGCGGGCCGACCCGGACGGCCTTTATCGGGTACGGCGCGACGTGTAGTATGGGGCATATCGATCCCGGGGCAATCGAATTTGTAGTGCCCCTGCTCGTTACTGCCGCTCGCAGGGGCACGTGCACGTATAAATATCGCACAATTACGCTCCCCTTTGACATACCTTCGCGAAATAAGATTTCTCCGGCGACGGCGATATTGAAATGATTCCGGCGAATTTCCATTTTCCCTTCCCTTTTTCTGTTGCAGGTTAAACGATAGAGCGAAGTAGGTCGCCTCGCGCGGAAATGCCGACTGAGAATATGCGGCTCGACTGCGATATAACCACTATAAACACTGCTCGCTTTTGCCCTTACCGCTTTTTCAAGTAAAATAACGTCGTAGTCAGCGTATGAGCAAGATACAGAAAATATATAAGTGACTGTTGACGCGAGTTATGTTCGCGAGCCGACACTTCGGGGGCGCGAGCTCGACCCGCCGACATCGCGGGAAACTCGCTGACGCAGGAATAATTGTGTTACCTACGTAATAGCACCATCGTAGTAGCAGCTTGCGGTTGGTTAAATAACGTTAAACTATTGTCTAATATACAGGTAGCTAAGGTATAACAATAATCGTTAAGCCTGTACGTATGTGTGTCCTTTACATGGAGTTTATTAAGTATGGACTTGATAATAGTACTCTATACTATTATCAAGGAGTTTTGAAGCTGAATGAGCAAGCGTTCCAACGCTTGAGCTTGCCTGTAAATGTTACTTTTTCAGTGCTGCTAGTGTCTACTTTTCATAGAAGCTCTAATGGTAGGGGCGTCTAGAGTGTTATTTTTGTAGTAACTCGAGCGTCGTGGACTTAATACGTTTAGTAGATTAGGTGAGATGGAGCACAAAATAAAGATATCATTTTTTATTTAAGCGGTGGGTTAACACGCTACAGCCATTTAAAGGTTTGTCTTTTAACAAGGTCAAAGAAATTAATTCAAAAAGTTCAAAATGCATGTGTCCGGTACTATTTGAGCATTCCCCCAGAACCTATGTTTCTCCATATATAAATAGCGAGCGATGGCTTAACATGGAGAGTCGACGTCAGCTACATTTTGCCTCGCTTTTGTTTGGGTTTGGTTAAGCTTAAATCTCCCATATACCTCTACAGCAAACTTCAGTGGGCTGGAGACAAACATCTCTCCATGACTACCAAAAATTCAAGTTACTTATTAATGTCTCAGCCACACTACTCTGCTGCTTTTAGAGGAGCATTCAGACACGTAGTCAGCGAGGTGTGGAATAATTTGCTGCCACCACTTCGTGTTCTGAAGTTTATTGGAAATTTTAAGCTTAACTTAAACAATACTTATTACAACAACAAATACATAATTAGCTACAAAATCTTACATTGTTATTATATGATAAAGAATCGTATTATTTTAATATATTTATATTATTTACACATTTTTATTCTTATTTATATATTCAAAGTATACCAAATACATATTTGGTATATATATAAGATACATATCTTATCTCAAATCTATTAAACACAAAGAAACGCGTCATCTCTTTAAATTTTACACGCAAAATACAGTCGTAGAGTTTGATACAGCTTGACCTTATTGAGGGGACAGGTGATCACGGAAGACCAGGGACTTAATCTATTCTACTATCTTAATCTACGGTTTTGATGACATTTCGGTATTTAGAAATAACATTTTTTCTAATCCTTAGTGGATTAGAAAAAATGAAATCGGATTTATTACCCGACTACGGCGAATCAAAAAGGAGTGTTGTGATTTTGACTTTGTAAGCAAAAAGAGGGTTATGATTTTGACTTTGTATGTGGGTTTGGATGTTCATCTGTTCCCTCGTAACTATAAAACTATTTATCCGATTCAGACAAATGAGCTGTTGTTGGAAGCCTCTCGATTGTCCGCTGGTTACAGGCTACATGACGTCACGTTAATTTAACTACAGCGACATCTAGAGGACTTAAAGTGAAGAACAAAAACAGAAGAATCCTAATAGAGATACCCCACACGAGTATCAAATGAAAGAGCTTTGTAAACTCACATTTTGTTGAAAATAATAATAAATTTACTCTTTTAATTATCCTTATATCTCGTGAAGGCGGCATAATATAGTCGACTATTACTAGCTCGGCCGGGTATTATAAACTTCTAAATCACAGGAATCGACAGAATATTAACTAACTAAAATACTATTCAAAGTATGAATATTCCATATATGTAAACATTATTAGCTAATTTCCACGGTTTTGCTCGCAATCACTTGCTGATTGCAAGATTTCATGAAATCAGAAACAGGAAACAGTTTACCGAGAGTATGATAGCGTCAAAATAATTGAAAAAAAAATAACGTTTAAAAAACGAAAACCTGACTACGTGTTTTGTCGTCCAGTTGGGGTGTACTTATTTTTAACGGTTTTTTTATATTATACCAGATACATGAGCCCACACTAGCTTAATCTGACGCGCTCGAGTAAATCCAAAATTCCCCGACTATAAACGGTAAGATCCATATAAACCTTAGTATATTTTTTGTCATACTCTGCATATATACTTCATAGTTTAGCAGAATTCTTCGCACGGTTAACCGGATTTACGACGAACGCTTTGTATATTTCTCGGTAAAGCTTGTTGCTTCAAAGATTTGTCGAGCGCTCAATTACCTCCCATATTAAAGCAAGGCTTTCGTATATATATTGAAATATATACGAAAGCTTATCATATTCGGTTTGGGTATAAGAATATTAATAAATATGATTCTGATTTTGAAATGTCTGCACTCTAAGGTTTAGTAATGTCAAGATCATAATTTAGTATAACGACACAATTAAAATTCGTCGGGGTTTCCCTGTCGCCGAGCGGCCCTCGGAGCCCCCGCTGACGGTCGACTTTTAAAAACAACTCACATTTTGTCCAGCGCCCGCGTAATGCCCACGCTATGATACGAAGCCCTTCTCTTTTACTTATTTAAATAATTTGTACTGCTCGTGTTTCGTAAATGAACCGTCAGCCAAATAATTTATTTAATTGATAGCAGTATTGCAAGAAACACAGGGAGTCTCGAATAGTCTCTTAAGTACTGTTTGGGCTGTTGCAAATTGTTCCGTAATATATATTTTAAAGAAAAACAAATGTATGGAATAAGTGACAAATAATAATAATAACTTTATTGGTGCAAAAAAGGTAGATTATGACATGATTTATAAAAAAACGTATTGGCTATGGTGACTCTCATGTTTATTTCTCCCAAATTTTTGGGAGAAATGAACATTATTATTATTATTATCAAAATATGGACTAAATTGGTCTGAAATAAAATTTTATTTATTTATTTCTTTAATATATATTACGAATCATCACTGGAATATAATTATACATGAGTAGACACCAGCAATGACTCTGACTCGAACTTGTTTTGATCTTTTGATACGTCTAAGTAAGATAATATGATATTACGATATGATAAAACTCCATTACTCTAATCTACAAATATTGTAAAGTCCGCCGATTTTCTCTATGCTGTATGTTCGCGGAAAACTGTGATCGGATTCGGTCCGGTTTGAAACTGCGGAAAGGGGTTTTTCTGGAGACGGTTTATATTGATCATTTATCTATAATAAACTGTGACCGAAGAATGAAACTTCTGTGTAAGCAAATATTCACAACTATAAAATACATACGTAATTGATTGTATTGTTGGTTCTGGTGGAAATTCATGTACAACATTAATAAAACTCAAATGTTACTTGCACTGTTTCTAATATATGTACTGTTATTTATAATTTATAACAATTTTATAAACAATACACGACCGGGTTCAAACACATCATCTTCAGTGTAGCCCGCGAGCAAGGAATGCTTTACACAAACAATAATAATATCTTGTATCCTCTTCCGCACTCTATGAGCCTGTGAGTTTAACACTAACTCCGAGACCGGCGGACCGCCGGCAGCGCGGATGTCGTCACCGGGAGTAGTCTACATGACGAGAGTGTCAATAAAACCTACGCCCTACACTTTTGGCTGAATCAAACGAATGATGTAACAGAATCGTTGTAACGAGCTCTGGGCGAGGAGGGGGTGGTGAGGGTGGAGGGGGGGATCTGTAATTCATGGGTGGCCGGTGAGGGACTGACCGACACTTAAGTAGTGGACGTTGGCTTCGCTACGAACACGTCGATATGTACGTTCAAAACTACGACTCAGTGAGCCTACGAGCTACGCCCTCGCTCGATGTTCGCACTTTGATTTTCCTCACAAGCGAGACGTAAAACTAACAAAAGAGTTTTTACAAACTATATTGAAGTTGTCAGATTTGGTCATCCATCACGTCACGAGATTACGTGCCGCGGGACCGAATCACGGCGGGCAGGCGCGGGCAGTGGGGGGGGGGGGGTGTAGGTAGGATCGAACAAGATGATTGTGCACTATTCGCGCTGTAGGTCGCCGTCCTAACGTGCCGAGGATCCTTATTCGTAGCTTCGTTCCATTCTCAGGCTGTCTGAGCTTCAGACACGATGTGGCCGTTAACGGTAGTTTTCACCACAAAATATTATGATTTGAATCAAATTTATTCAGCCGCAAAAATGTTTTAACTTTGTTAGACGTTGACATACGAGTACATTATACTCTTGCAATAACTAAAAATATACATAAAAACATAACGATACAACTGCCAAATCAACCTCGTAAGGAGCATCTCGTACATAAACAATGAAAAGCCATACAATATCTACGATAAATCGTGTGCAGTGTCACACCCTGCGACATGTCGCTCGCTCGCCGGCCGCGTCTGCCGTCACACGGCTCTGCAGCAGCTCTCGCCTCGCCTCGTGCCTCACAAAGGCCGCGATAAACAAATTAAGCTAATGGTCTAGCCGCGGTCCAGGACGCCGGCCACGCCGCGCCTAATTCTATTACCGTCTGCTTTTTAGCAAATCACATAACAAAAAAGGCAAAAGAGTTTAGCATAAACCTGATGTTCTCTTATTTATTTATTTGTTTATTGTGCAATTTAAATGCAAATTAAAAGCAATACCTTATTTACTAAAAATGTTTACAAGAACATGTAGCAGATAGTGAAGCAAATAACAGGTTTCTCATAGATAACAATAGCAATAGAAGTGCAGTTAAAATGAAAAGAATAAAATGGATGAAGGTAAACGAATACGAAAATTCCAAAAAGAAGAATCAGGACAAAGAGAACATCACATCTTATAGTTTATGTAAATAAAGTAAAATAATATTAACAAGAAGTAACCCTTAGTATACTATTTTAAAATTAATAATATTAATCTCACATCTTACACTATTAATGAAGAGAAAAGATTTGTGTTTTGTATGTTTGTATTTCAGATTTATCGTTTTAAAGTAAAATATAGTCCCTGGATGTACTAATTTAAAAAAAAAGTTTTTTATCATCTGCTTACATGTTGATTTGAGTTTTTTATGTATAATCCTATATCAAATAAATATGCATTATAAAGGAGAGGTCCTAAATAAGAGCCTTGGGGGACACCAGTAGGGATCGGAATATAATCCGAACGATTATATTCCGATCCTTACTGGAACTGGACTACTCTTAAGTCATATTCTGTATTTAGAGACATTAGCTAAAATTTTTCCACTGTAATTTAATCTACAGCTATAGGGGCCAGTTTCACCGTTTACTGACAAACTCTGATGTGCTCTCCACAACTTTTTTGACAGATTCTCCATACAACATCTGTCAAAAAAGTTGTGAATAGACTGTCCGACACTTATCAGTAAGCGGTGACACAGGCCCTTATTATTGTTATTAAGATGTTTGAACTGCTAGTCATCTTGACGACGTAAAAGTCTACAATATGCAATTGTAGCGAGATCTCTTTAAAAGATAAACCGGAGCATAGCGTCCGAGCTGTAAGTCCGAGCGCGGTTGGGTATCAAATCGCTGGAGCTAGTAAAGTCAATATTCGTTGTGATCAGCGCAGCCGCCCGCCGCTTGTGAGTGACACTTTTCGTTCACGCTAGTTCACGCTAGCAAACTCATTGATAGCATACAAATCGTAATTATTAAATAATATTACGAGAATGGTTTCTCAGGGATCAATTAAAAGTCCAGAGTTCGTCAATCATGAGAAAAAATCCCATCTTGTTATTCGTAACCACGGGCGACCGCCCCCCGTATCGGTCGGTTGACACTATGGTTTGCTATAATACTTTTTATTATTTATCTATTAATGAACCCTCAAATTGGTGCATAGCTGTAGTGGTACCGATGGTCCTCGAGCGCGTGACGTTAGTCGCACCTGCGGGCCCCCTCCCCTGCGGTCCGCTGTCAGATACTCGTCACTTCTTGCCCCCACCCCACCTCGGTCTCGCCCAGGAGATGAGAATTAAAGTAGACCGGCAATACATTATAATATTTCTATTACATTTCGGAATACTGATCTCTTTGAACATTAAACAAGTTACAGGAAATAGGTTTCGTAAATGAAAATCATACCAATATCATAATGTTAGTATTGTGAAATGGATTATGATTTGTGTACTACACACATGAATATTATTATGGAATCATCATTTGTATAGTGCCCGGTCAGCGTGTACCGGCCACTATACACGTTATATTTAATCGCGAGCAAATGTTGTTTACATTTTGTACTCAGCTACAAATTAGCATTTATTTAATAACACACTAGTTTCGCCCGCGGCTTTGCTTGCGTGGAATTCGAAATTTCGTAAAAAAATACGAAAATACTTGTAAAATACTTCAGAGACAAGATGTTTTTCCAAAACCAAAAGCAGCGTATGTTACTCTCTTATCTTTCAACCATGTCCATGCCAAAAATCAAGTCAAACGGTTTCACCGTTAAGTAACGCCTTAAGGAGGAAGGACAAATACACAAATAAACTTTCCCATTTATAATATTAGTATGCCTTAGGTAAGACAACTCATAAAATTTAGTAACCGATTTATTTAATGATTTCTTAGGTTTACGCGAGCATCACTCATGGTATTTTAACACTTACGGATTTCGTCGCGGAGCACTTTTTTGATTCCCGGCTGCTTTCAGCGGCCGTGGTCACGGGTGGATTACGGTGACAGGCGTCAAAATCCGTAAGTGTTAAAAAACCATAACCGATTTATTTACAGGCATGTTTCTTAGCCGGCCTATTTAACTATATGACCAAAATTATGAAGATTTTTTCAAAGTACTACTGTGCCAGATCTTGACCATGTCGGCTTGATAGCTTGTAGACGTGTCGGCATGTCGGTATGTCGGCGTGTCGGCGGGCATGAGACGGGCTGGATGTTTTCGTCTCGTGCACAAAACGCCCACTTAACCCTAAACCGCCGTAAAACAGATGGAGCCCTCACGAGGGCCGCAGTAAATATCCTGTTATTCAGAAACAACCGTCCACATTTTCATAATATATTTTAGAAACGCTTTTGTATGTTAAAATATTGGCCCTATAAAATGCTATGAATAATAGAGCTAAATTGCTTTTAACCGCCTTCACTCAACAAAAGCGGTATTTAAATATAATTAAGCGTTTTCAATAGTGTAAATTAGTAGTTATTATAACTGGAATAATTTACGGTCCATTGAAATAGAATGATAATTATTGTATGTTTAGCGTACATGTTCAGTTTAAAGAGTCTCATTAATAATATTAACTTATCGGCTAACCGCGAACCTCAAAATGCGCGTAACTCCGTATCGATGTCTTTTTCTTTCACTTTGTTTTGCCACGATTTAGGCTTAATTGTCAGGTATCACAGGCTATTTTTTTTTTATTTACTTATTCGATAAAAAATACATGAGATTTAGCGTGATTTGGCGTGTGATGACAGCACAGTGCACACAATCAACGATGTCATGGTCATATACGTGTGTGTAACGTTGTGTGTGTGTGTCGTTGCAGTCAGCGGCGCGTGATGGCGCATGGAGTGGTTGAGGACGGCGTGGTGCGCGGCCCTGACGCTGGCGGTCGTGGTGGTGCTGGCGGCGGCCGGACCGCGCTACAGCTCGCGCATCGTGCACACTCACGCCGGTATGTGTGTCCCCTTATATACACACATCTATGTGTGCACAGGCGGTAACGCTAAACGTCAAGGTATACGTGAAGCGATATGTGTACCGAAAGCGTTCGTGTGTAATGTAACATGGAGGAATTAGTCCGGCCGAATTTCTGATCCGAAAAATTCGGACGCCCTGCCGTAACGCACTATATTCATATATTTTGTCGTGGACATAATATCATCTTAAATTTCTGATAAGTTTTAATTTAATATTTAGTATCTCACAGGCGTCCAAATGTTTCTGTTCAGAAATTTTATCAAGCGCGCGGCCGGGCTTAAACATAACCAAGTGCACTTTATATAGGTACAGGTTATAGTGTTTTGTACCCAAAGGTAAAAAAAAAAGTGTCCCTATTACTAAGATTTCGATGTCTGTCCACCTGTCCTTCTGTCTGTCTGTCCGTCTGTCAATCTATCCATCTGTCTGGCTGGCTGTATCTCAAGAACCGTAACAGCTAAAGAGTTGAAATTTTCACAGCATTTGTATATCTGTTGCCGTTATAACAACAAATAGTAAAAACAAAATAAAATAAATATTTAAGAGTATATCTACACCGGTTTTGTCGTATTGATACTAGATGGCGCAGCTGTACTTTTACATCGCACTATCGGTACTAAGCCGGGACCACTTCTGTGCTGTTCATGTTTCAGAATGACGTTTTCTCGATTTTTAGCACTTGTCACACATCTTTAATTTCGCGTAAATTTGAAGTCTCAAGGAGTGTAATATTACAAGCGAATACTTCCAACGATAAAGAGCTTTAACGTGGCATATATTATACTGTACAGATGTTGCTCACGGAACTACTCCCTCTTCGACCGCTAATATATTAAACAATATGAAACAAAACTATGAAACTGAAGCATCATACAACTGCGAGATATTTATATTTAGTCAGATTTAGCATAGGAAATAGCAAAGCATTTACTATACCAAAAAAAATCTCTTAATTATAGTTTTAAATCCCTTACAGTTTATTACTAATTATGAAAACATATTAAAGTCTATTCCATAAATTCGATCACACTAAATAAGTGAACAGAAGGTTGTGGTGCGATTATTTAATATCTAATTAACTTTCCAATTACCACACAAATTAGGCCCAATTCGGTTCGGGACTGATCGGGGCCGCTTGAGGCCGCTCGGGCACGCTCGGGGCCGCTCGGGGCCTCTCGGGGCCACTCGTGAACGTTTGGGGTAGTGAAGACCTAAGGGACTTTATGGACAGATCAAATAATACCACGGTATAATTAACACCCGTCACCGTTCAGGGCTAACACTGTTCTTTTGAAATTTTCGTTATGGAAATTATATACAAATATTTTTCTTAGGTACGATATAGAATAGGAGAAGGACTCGATTGTTTAAGTATTAAATCAAAAAGCAATATAGTTAGTTATATTTATAACCAGTGACAGCCCTAAACGGTTATACTGCTTAAGTGATCTGAGCTCTGTGCCTTAATTAGTTGCAAATTGTAGCCAATTTAACAAGGGTTCGACCGTTCATCCGTTTGTTCACGTTGTTATTTCTGTTTGTTTTGTGGCAACAAAACCTGTGCTAGAAGTATACCCTTCACACTACCGATTACGTAGACATTCCGCGTCGTAGACCCTCTACACCGCGTAGGCCCTCTACGACGTAGTACCACTACGTTTAGGTTTCAGTATTTTTTACGAATGTCGGAAGCTTTTTTCATAATATTAGAGACAAAGTGTGTACTTATGAAACACTCGGAGATATACATTTCCCCAGCCGGCCGTCTGCCGCTAACAGCGCCCGGGAGAGCGGCGCGCGGCTTGATTTATCGCCGATCTCACTTTACTTCGCTCGCGGTACATAGCCGTATTCACATAAAACATCTCACTGGGGAAGGTGATCGTAATATTTAAGTCTAGGTTTCATCCCCGCCTCCCACACTTCCGCGAAACAACGAGAAGGGACACTCTCCCAGATCTTGAACTGACGCTGATCGCCGGCCGTAATTTATTGTAATAGTATGCGGGATTAATTTCCTGGTACGAGTGTGTTTAATATGCGGCGCGGGGTCTCCGGTGCCGGCCCGGAGCCTAGCCACTGTCCCTGGGAATGTCTTTTGAAACGGAGAAACTCGTGCTACTAGAGGGCTTAAATAAATACCAGACAAGCTAAAGTCGAACGCACAAACGGCGCACAGACCTTAAAGTACATGTCGTGATCAGTTGTTCAGTTCGTACATTTTGGTGGCTTCAATCTACCTGAATTAGTGGATAGTTGAGTTCCGCTCCATCGGCGTCTATCCGCATAATGTATAGTGTTGAGGTCACGCTTCACGCGCCGCGCTTGTTCAACGACCGTACATAACTAATGCGGATGACGGGACGACTCGCTTCACCCTGCTATTATCTCGTAATTATTATGATCGTGGTGATATACCGCGGACATTCGGTTTACATAAAACGGCCCTATATTATTACTATTTTAATTTGTCAGACAGACAAAGTTAATACTTTCAGAATCATTAATGATCGTTATAAAGATTGAAATTAAAGCTGTACTCATATTTATTCTGTGTTTGAACTGAGAAAAATTAATGGGTATAGAGAGGGATTTTATTATCAATAACGGCAGCAGAGCTCGCGGGGACATTCATCGTCGGCCGTTCGACAAACTTCTTTTCAATTTATTGAAGGAAAGGAAAGTTTAAATTACGTGCAGCACCCGGAGTGCTACCCCGCGGGGTGAAGGGGGGAGCGGGCGAGGGGGGTGGCGGGTCACGCGGACGTTACTATCACTACAGCTGCAGTTCAGTTGGAAAATAATATTAATTATCAGTTGTAGTTTTCTATAGTGCATACGCAATATGCAAGCGAACAGACGGGTTATCTGTTGCAAAGCAACTGCCGTAACCTATGCACAATCGTGAGTCGTGACATCCGAAGTGTTGCAAGTGCATTGCTGGTCTTTATGAGTGAATGGGAATAGGGATAGGGGATTAGGGAAGTTGGGCCACCGGTAAATTCACTCACTGAACGAAACACAGCATAGTGTGGTATCACTCCGGTCGAGCCGGCCCATTTAAACTGGAGCATGGCTCTCCCACAGCAATTAGCATCCATATTTTATACTTGAGATCGGAAAATATCTCATTGGTACACGCTTCCACCTGGGTTTGAACCTGTACCCTCTCGAGTGCGAACTAAAGGTATTTACCCACTAGGCCATGAACGCTCTAAACTAATAATATCTATGGACGCTTCACGCCACAGTCAGTGTGACTTTGGTTAAACCTGCCCATTCGTGCTGAAGCATGGCTCTCTAACGGCAATTTGCAAGAGTATTACAGGAGCGATAAGCAATATTAATGGACAACGATCGATACAGTGAGACTTCTATATTTTCATTACGCAAAAGAAAGTGATTTGATATATCAAATGAATAATTGGGTCCCATATCGTCGTGAGTCAAAGGAAACTTAGCTCATGAGTGCGCGACAGACTTGTGAGGTCACAGCACAGCTGAGCACATACCACACAACCCGAATCGGGCGAATACATATGCGAGACTTTATTAAAAGTAAACACCACCGCCCTGCCCGCTCCCCCGCACCCCCCGCCACCACCCACTCATCGGAGACATCTCTTCAACCAACACACTCACTCGAGTTTACATTATTGCTTACTTTGAAAAGTATCCACCCTCTTAAAATATATTTACGCGAGTTCGTTAGTACATAGTCGATTAAACGACGAAGTTCATAAAAACTTTTTAATAACCATTATACTACTACCTTAACGGGTTACAACCACGTTAATTATATTATCAAAAAAAGTTGAAGGTGGAGGCGTTTTATTAGCTATCCACAAAAAATACAACGTCATCCGTCAGGCATCTTGGGACAGCGATATGGAGGATGTCTGGGTAACCCTCTTACCTAATTTACACACTGATTCGCGACTTAATTTGTGCGTCTGTTACCTGCCACCAGATCTAAGTTGTACTTCTTTAGAGCTTTTTTACAGTCATTGTCAAAACTTGATCTTAAACCGTTTTCCTGGAGATAACTTTCTACTTGTAGGTGATTTTAACACTCCTGATTACTCTCTTTGCCTTAATAAAACACTAGAAATAGTAAGTCCTCCTCCAGGTAGAAAGCTCTATTTTTTAAACGAGTTTTTATCGCTATGTAACCTAACACAATATAACCACATCACAAACACTAACAACCGTCTATTGGATCTGGTTCTATCCAATCTAAATTTATTTGTTGAAGAAGCTCTTGCATTAATACCGCCAGACAAACATCATCCTGCAATATTGATAAGTATATCCTCACCATGTATGTCCAAAAACCTTCAACGTTCTAATTTGAAGCGGCTCAATTTCAATCGATGTGATATCGAAAACATTAAGCGTGATTTAAGTTGCGAGGATTGGCCAAATATCTTATCATCAAATGATGTCAACGCATGCATCGAGACATTTTACGATATATTATTCGACATAATTAAAAGACACACGCCTATTACATCGCATAAATCATC
>JAOTAV010050616.1:0-16285 GCA_026546445.1 Cyclargus thomasi
AGTCTCGACGTTCAGAAAGTGTACTTAAAGTACTTATTTTGAATAAAAAGATTTTGATTTGATTTGATTTGATTTTGATTTGATTTGATAAAAAGTCGGGTTTTCCTTTCTGACGATATAACTCCAGAACGCACGAACCGTTTTCCACGGTTTTGCATTTGTTGGAAAGGTCACGGGTTCCGTGAGGTTTGTAGCAAAAAAAAACAGAAAAAAAATTCAAGAGGAAAGTTATCAAGCGGACGGAGTCGCGTTCAACAGCTAGTTTGTCATAAATTTGTAAAATCAAAGTGAATATGGTGGAAATAGTTAATGATGCCTTCTGAACGCACGGACCGTTTCTCACGGTTTCGCATTCGTCGGAAAGGTCTCGGGCTCCTTGAGGGTTTATAGCAAAGAAAATTTAGGAATGTTTATTAAAAAACTTACCTTCGATTTCTTCCTCGCCATTTTGATGTCGGCTTTTATTTCTGGCGGCGGGGGCGGCTCGGGCGATGAAGGGCGCGTACTCGGTCTAGAAATTTCTTTGTAGTCTTTAACATCTCTCTTCGCGTCTTTAACTTCTCTCTTCGCGTCTCTAACCTCGTTCTTCACGTCTTTAACCTCTTTCTTGGCGTCTTTCATTTCGTTCTTTGCGTCTTTAGGAGTGTCTTTATCTAGCTCGGCAATGTCTGCGTAGAACGACATAAGCTCATCGCCAATCTCCTTTTTCGGTTCTGGAGGCTAGAACAATTACTTAAGAAATTATTGTCACAATCTAGTTAACATATTGTTTTACATACACTTAGTTAAAGGACAGAGGCTACTTTTGGGGAGCTACCGGAGTTCACCCTACGACTAATAGGAGCCAAGCAACAATCTAACAATGTCGTAAAAAGGTGATAATTTAGAAAGTTTCACGGGGTCGTAGTCGTGGGCAACAGCTAGTAATGATTAGTACGCGGTCCGAATTATCGAATAATCGAAAATTTCTTGGCGTGTTTATGTTTGCGATTGACATTGTCAAATGAAAAGTCGAGTGATCTAGTCGTCAAGCGATTTAAGTAAACGATAATCGCTTGCCACTTGTCTAGGGGGGGCAGAAATTCTTATTACGTGCGGCCAGACTCAGTGTCAGTATAAAAGTAACTTTGCGATGTCGACTGCTAGCATATAGACCTTTTGTCCATCGCACCGCGCACGCCATCACCGTCAACGGAATTATTTTAGACAAATAAAATGCCACTTTATGACAAAGGCTACAGATTTCATTTTCTAGCGACATTGCTCGAGCGTCCATGTCGTCGCCGAACAGTAGTGGTGTGGAGCAAAATAAAACATATCGCCTATATCGTAGTAGCATTTTCGGGACAAAATGATCTCATTGGCGGTGACGGCATGCGGTGGACAAACGGCGTTAGGCATGAGAATTTTTATTGTTAGTATACGCTTGCAGTCATGATCGGAATTTTACCAAAGTACTCACCGGTAGCGGCGGCGGCGGCGGCGTCACTGGCGGCGGCTCGGTGCCGGGCGGGGGCGGGGTCGCGCGGGACCACGACACCACGGGCGGAGGGTGGGGCTCCTGGAGTATAACATTGAGAGCTAAATGCAAGTACTTTAGGTTGACCACAACCCCTGTACCACGCCCCAGGAACGTGGGGACGTGGGTGAGTTCACATAAGATTAATATATTTCTGGACGTATCTTACGATATGACTTGATAGTTTTAAGCTAGAACTGTTTACTGTCAAGAAATATTTAAATTGTCTATTTTGACTCTTTTAACGTACGAATAGCAAATAAAACCTCCTAGCATATAACATTAGTTCCTTTTATCACGAGATAACACATGATTTATCTTGGAATTTAGTATCATGTGTATACTACCGCCGTCGTCGTTGACGCCCGGTAACCATGGCAACCATCCCCGCCTCGCCGCGTGCATACCCAAGGTAACATTCGGATCTTGGCTATAGGCGTACGCGACCAAAAAACACACAATAAAACTCCACTTTATGACATAGGCTATAAATTTTACTTTCTACTGTAATTTTTAAGCGATTCGGCGTCCACGCTAACGCTGGCGCTTTGTAGTGGCATAGAGCAAAATAAAACTTTACAGCTTTTAGTCTTAAAGTGGCTTTTTTAGATTGCGTACGCTTGCTGTCAAGATCGGAATATTACTTTAAGGAATAAGTAAGCAAATTCTGTGTAACGTTGTCAGTTGGCATACAAAGTCCCGGAAAAGGACATAGGCTACTTTCTGTCCCCGAAATGCGGTTCACACGCGATTTACGTATATTGTCGTAACGGAATCCGTTGCGTCGAAACTCGCTTATCGCACGGGAACTGTAATTTTTTCCGGAATGAAAAGAATCCTCTGTCCATCCCCGGGACTATTATCTCCATACCAAATTTCAGCAAAATCGGTTAAGCTATTTGGGCGTGAAGAGGTAACAGACAGACAGAGACTTTCGCATTCATAACATTAGTACTGACTATAATTTTCCATGCAAAAACCAACCTTATTATCCACCTCCGGGGGTGGGGGCGTGGTGCAAATCTCCATATCAGCCGTGCCCACCGGGTACTCCCACTGCGTGAACCCGTCCTCGCGCCGGTAGCAGTAGCGCCGCTCGGACCTGAGACAAGGTGCAGTTGGAGCGCGCGCTTGGGAGAGGGACGGGGCGCTCGATACCTTTAGATGCGTAGCTGCCTTAAACTTGTGATGGGTGAGAAGTAGGAACTCATTGATAAGAGTTGGGACTCTTTGTGAGAGTAGGGAGTTTTTGTGAGAGTAGGGAGTCTTTGAAAGAGTAGGGAGTCTTTGTGAGAGTTGGGACTCTTTGTGAGAGTAGGGAGTCTTTGTGAGAGTTGGGACTATTTGTGAGAGTTGGGAGTCTTTGTGAGAGTTGGGACTCTTTGTGAGAGTAGGGAGTCTTTGTGAGAGTTGGAACTCTTTGTGAGATTTGGGACGCATTGTTTAGAGTTAGGACTCGTTGGTGAAAGTTAGAACTCATTGGCGAGTGATGGCATTAATTGGTAAGAGATTTCATTACTATAAGTTTGAACCAATTGGTGAGAGTCGGGACTCAGTGGTGAGAGATAGATCTCATGGTGAGAGATGGATCTCATTGGTGATAGTTGGAACACATTGGTGAGCGCTGAATGTCATTGTTGAGAGTTTGAACTCATTGGTGCTTATTGGGTGCACTAATGAGTTCAAACTTTCAAAACCCATTGGTGAAAGTTGGAACTCATTGGAGCGAGTAAGAACTCATTGTTTAGAGTTGCAACTCACAAGTGAAAGTTGGAATACATCGGTGAGATATGGGAGTCATTGGTAAGAGTTAAGCCCCACTACTTTGAGTTGGACCCTATTGGTGCGAGTTGAAATCAATCAGCCCGAGTTAAGACTCATTGGTGAGAGTTGGAACTTATTGGTGAGAGTTGGGACTCATTGGTGAGAGTTGAGTACCATTGGTAAGAGTTAGAACTCAATCAAGGAAAATTACAAGAACTTTAAAATCATATTTTGAACAAATTGATGCCAGCTCTTTTTATTGATTTAAAAATGATAAATAAAAAAGTATAACGCGACACTTTAAAGCAACTACGATATAAAGATATGGAGCAACTTAAAGATAGTGTAGCACACATTACGTGCACTAAATATATTCATACTTAAACCCTTTTCGACCAATTTCTTGATCTCTAAGCAGCCATCTGGAAAAGATCAAAGCGAATTATCAAGAAATTTAAAAAAGTTAATAAATAATTTGAATCTCTTACCGAATTCCGCGGCGCGAAGTCTCGAGTCTTCTCCTTGAGGCTTTCGTTCTTAATTCAAAAGGTTTTCTTTGCTTGTATTTACATTGAGTTTAGTTTTTTAATTAAAACTAATTTTTTTATATATCAAAATTCTAGGCTCGTAAGTTGTAAATAGGTTATTAAGACAAAGAAATGATCTGTATATAAATATTTATTCTCTTAAATATCAGGTACTTCGTGACATTTTGTGATAAAACAACATACAAACCAATATTTACATCTAACTGAAAATTTTAAAAAATATTATTACAGTGTGTATAACATTTTTTAACTGACACAATATCACAGATAAAACAATTGAACTTTTAACAAATACAATATCAGTTTACTCTTGAGTGTTTTTAATACAAATAAGGTATTATTAAATAATACTTTTGATGTAAAATAAGCTTTGCAAAAAGTTTATCTTTCATCGAGAATGGATTTGATCTCATGAATCTTATCAGGGTGGGGTAATTTGTTAGAGGAAAAAAATTATGTTTAAAATAATAAATAACTGAATTAAAATAATTAAGAATTTGGATTTATGAAATACTCAAAAATTTTTTAACTGGCGTAAAATTGGGCTTGGATTTGAGAGACCAATATGGTATTAGAAATTATAAATTGTCCAAAATCATCGGTATTTTTTTCAACGGAAGCCCTGTTTGTTTATTAATTTTACTTTTTTTTTCAATATATGCAATTTCGTGGCAAGTTTTTTTTTTGCTGCCATTGTTAGCTTATCCTGTCCATGGGATATATACATTGGTTACTGTCATAGTCTATGTAGAATTTTTCAGTAGACTTGTTAGTTAGACATTTTCAGACAGAATTCAATATCGCCTCATGACATTCGACAATAGCATCGTCACAGAAGCATCTCGAAATTTAAATGCAAATTATTCATTTGACATCTGTCACATGTATTTTTTTTATTTATTTCCCAACATCCTACCCCACACCCCTCACACGTAATGTCCTGTACCTCTCGAATCTGGCCGTCCAGCCGGGCGGCGCGGCGGCCGCCTCGTGCGACGAAAGCGCCGCGCCCGCGCGCTCCGCCCAGCATCGCGCCCACGAGCGCTGCAGCGCTCCCGCGCGGTACGCCGACGCCACCACCTACGGGGGAAAAAAGTATAAACGTCAGTCACTGACAGTTGTCAAAATGACAGTATCAACTGTCAGTTTAAAAAAAACTGACAGTTTGTTTCTGAGGCCACTCTTTAGTCAGAAGAATAAAATAATAATATCCATAGTTAATTTATGTGTTATTTCTTAAGCAACAATGTATGTTAAAATGGTTTTGCCTGAAACTCTTCGTGTATCACTAAATGATAAAACTTTTGAAGAATTTGAAGCATTCTTACAAACTATGTGCTGCAACAAAGTCATGGCTATCAAAACATAGTATACTTACATTTAACTGTATTAACATCTCTTGAATCTGAGTTAAATGGTACGGTTGCAGTTCATTCAAATACTTGAGCTTCGCTTCAACTAAGTCTATCAAGTCATCTAAAGTCTCATCTTTTTTCTCTTCATTCAGAACTTCACCCTTGGTAAATGTCAACCCATTGCCATAGTTAACCATATTCTTTGGACTATCTACGTCATTTTCATCTTTACTAAAACCTAATCCAGTCCTTTCCGTTGAGAATCCTTCAATGAAAGATGAGTACTTTGTCGTATAACTTGGCACTTCAACCTTTTTAGCTGGCAACACCGAGTTTGATATTCTTAATTTTTTTCTTGTTACTGTACCTACTTCATTTACATCCTTCAGATAAACATTTTCTTTCTTTTCTGGTGGCAATGGCGGGGGTGGTGTGTTAGCCTTGATCTCTTTTTCCTCAATATTTACCGCACTTGGAAACAGGCTTGTGCTTTCATTGAAGTTACTGTTAGGGTATAGTGCTTTTAATTCTTCTAACGGTGGAGTTCTGACTCCGCTGGGTGAACTATTGCCACTAACTGACTTGGTCCCTTTAACTTTAGGCAGTTCTTTCTTTTCGATCTCTTGCAACAAGTCGTCTATATCTAAACTGTCCACTTTTGGTGACGAATTTATAGACTTTGTTTCCTCTTTGATAATTTTCTGTAGTTCCGTTGGCAATTCTCCGCCTAGCTTTTCGAGGAGTTTTGCTTTGTCTTTTAGTTTCTTTAGAAGTGTGTCTTCGTCTTGATTTTCGTCATCATCTGCTTTTGTTCCCTAAGTAGTTTTAAGTAGACATTAGTAGTGTTATTATGATGGACATTAATATACATATCATTTAAAATGTAACTTCAAAACACCTCAGATTGAAAACTTTTACCATCATTATGTAATGCTATGTAACAAGAATGCAACAATCAGACTAAATAAACAGAGTATTTGCATCTTTCAATGCAAACATTTTGTTTATAGAGCCTTTTAAACCAAAGAAATTAACCTATTGCTAGATTAATAAGTCATTCTTGTCTCCAAGCATTATTGATTGCGCATCAGTAGTTTTGATCATCATTGGTGTTAGTTCCAAATGGCTATAGAGACAATTTTTGCTTGTTTTTTAATTTAAAACAGCTATACAGCAAAAAGTTGTGTAAAACTTATGCAAAAATTGGGCGAGCGAGGCGAGTCCTCTATATCTCACTCCCCATACATGTTGGTACACTTTACGGATAAACTATATTTGGGTTTGAGTTTTCAGATAGCAATTTGAGTGTAAGTATAAATGTGTTTAATAATTTATTGTGGCTTCTCACTTTGTTATGTTATGTAATAATATGATATTCATAATATGATTAATAATAATAATATAATATTGTACTACTAACGCCATCTATTAGAGTTAGGTTGAACTGTGAATGTAAATTAAAGTAACTGAGAAGCCATGTGTGTCTTAGACAAATTGGTTACATTATGACAACTCAGTGTAGTGAAGGATCTACATTATTAGTCGTAATCATTGACCGTTTATAATAATCGTACAGAGATTTACACAATTGCTTGTAGTATTTGTCAACGAGTTTATAATGAACAATTTTTTCCATGCAATATTTCCACTATATTCACTTCAATTTTACAAATTTATAACAAATACACGACCGGTTTCGACAAAGTCAGTCATCTCATCGGTCATCATTAGGTGATCACCTTGTCGACACCTTGACCACTTTGTGTGACCACTACAGACCGGTCGTGTATTTGTTATAAATTTGTAAAATCAAAGTGAATATTATAGTGCATGAAAAAGTGTGTTGCATTAAAGTTGAATATGTGTTTTCACCATGAACCAACAGTACAATCAATTGCATATATTTATCATGATTGATGAGAAGAGGAGTGGACACCTCTACACGTTCGTGCTTGCTTGTCATTGTTTGTAAACGCCGATTATGAGTTGGGCCATATACGAGTATAGGTGTGATGTGTCTACTGAGTTTGAGAAACCTCGACCAAATTACTTATATTTTTTATATTATATTACAATTACTACAATCTTTGTTTTCTTTTAGCAACTTTTGACATACAAAAGAAATAAAAATAAATATATTACCTGACTTTCAGTAGCCGCTTCCATCTTACGTTCCAGTGATTTGTTATTGTTCAACAACTGCGGAGGCATTTCTGGTCCAATAGGTACACTGTAGTTTTGGTTTGGTGGCAGCGACGGACCATACTGAGTGACTGGTTTCTTTGCTTTTTTGGCCGGTGTCGGTGCAGGTTTGACGGGTTTCTTTACAACGGGCGAAGCTTTAAAGGAAACCTCTTTGCTCTTGTCAGATTCATCATTAGATTCCGAATCTGAGTTGTGGTAGGAGGTGATCAGCTCTATTTTTCTGTAATTTCATTAAATCTTCTGACTGCAGATAACAAAAAATGGACGGCGGAAGTGGCGTATCTCAAAAAGTTCAACTTTACACCAGAGCCAAAAATTATACTTTAATCAATTAAGAAAGTTAAAGTTTTGAATATATCTCATAAAGGAGTATACGATAAGCTTGTTAAAAATTTCAATTTTGTATCCTTATTAACAAATGTGTTATAAATATTTTAAATAGTTTTTAAGCCTCTGAAGTAAATTTGTCTTTTTGAGATAAGCTACTTCCATATTCTGCCGTTGATATGTTATTATTTATTTATATGTTCTATACAGTACAGTAACTGAATATTAAAAAATATGAACTTGAGCATTACATCCCTATTGTTACACACAAATTAAAATCTATATATACTTACTCTTCTTCGTCATCACTCATTGGCCTTTTCTTATTTATTTTAGTATTTTTATCAGGCGGGGGTGGCTTGTCAAATTTCTTAACAAGTTTTGCAGCAGGTGACTTGGAGAATGCTTTGGTTTGAACATTTTGTTTTTCCGCTAATGCTTGTTGGTAAAGCTGCCATTCTTCCGCCGAAACTTCTGTTGCGCCTGTTTTAAAAAAAATATGTATTTTTATGTTTCATAAAATTAATTGTTAATAAAAAAACTTATACTCATTGGTTTTCTATACGTATTTTAATAAATTAAAATAGTTGAGACTCTATATTTAGAAGATAACATACATATGAAATCTACATAAAGTCTTTACTGGCCTACGCGTGCGCGCCAACCCCGCCCGCGTCCCGCCCCGCCCGCCACCACGCGCGCCCCGACACAATCTATAGTGAGATTACACCGACAGAGTATATAGAACCAAGTAGGTCACATAGATTATGGACCAGCATCCGTCTCAATGTAGATGACTTACTTGGGTTTAAATACTATGATACCAAGCTTGTGGTGTTGCATTTGCATTCTGAGATCAATACATCATTGTCATTCACGACCTAATGTTATAGGCCTAATAGTTATGGATAAGAAATAATGCAAATGTAACTGATACTAAATTGGAAATATACACAATACATAGTCACGGGCTTTTAAGAAGATCTCAATAAGGTGTATCCCACAGTCCCCCTGCGTCTCTTCCATCATCTTTTTATTCTCCCAACACTTCCGAAGAAACATTTCAGCGACACCTCAACCTTCCAAAACATTCAAATCTTCAAGACACTATTAAATATTAGTAATATTATATTAAAATTCAAGGTTTTTTTGCCGGTATTATATTTCAGATTCTTTTATTATTTCGATGATTTTGTTATTGTACATCCATAATATGATTCTTAGAGGTGTGCCCACTAAAACTACATTCTTCTGGCATTATATTAACTTCCATTGCAAGTATTAATGGACTGAAATATTGTAGCTTAAACAATATCTACATATTGCAATATACTCAAAATTCGAAATCGCACGTAGAAGTAGTGATTTTTAAGGGACGTCGTAAGATTAGCGTAGCTGATCTCATACTGGTAGATATTTGTGGTGAGGACACACCTTTAATTATCGGTTAGGGTACATAATAGTTTTAAATCATAATAATAATATAATATACTAAGTAAGTCTCGTCGTAACATTATTTTTAAGCTATAGATTAAGTTACTCTGACTCTTCAACCGCTTGTTATGTATAGCTCCATCTTTTTCCTTGCACGGAACTGCTTTTACCCATAATTTCTATGCTGACTGACATACCTTATTCCTAGCGACATACATGGGGAAGTTTGTACTTCAGACGATAACGAAGGAGAGCGAAATGGCAAAGATTCAGAGATAGACTTAAAACAGTTCCATCGGACTGACGGTAGACAGTAATTTATGTCACAAGTTAGGCAGTATTACATGTCGAGTAGTGGATAGATAAGCACGTTAGACGAAATAAGTTTTAGCGCGATACGATTTAAAATAAGGTAAAGTGACAACTGACAGAAGTCGAATGTACCGTAAAGATAACGAAGTTAGTAACGAAACGTCTGAGACCACGTGACTGAGCGACGAAATCAGAAAGTCATCGCATTCTTTTCTAATTTCGTTATGGTTTGTTTATTTTCTACGGTGTCGATTATCATCATTTTCTCCATAGCTGCGTATCGCGCCATAACTTTTATATTTACAGGGTCGGTGATGCCTCTTATTATTAAGTAAATGAGCTCTCTTGTGACTAAATTGTTAGTCGATTTATTACAAATGTAAGCTTATCGTAGACCAACGCCAGGTTAAAGAGGTCTGTTTTATTTTGGCCCTTGCATCAAAACTGATCAGAGCCTCTAGACCATGTTTCCTTTATCGATTCTTTAAAGATAAGATTGACACGAGTTAAATGTAGTCAAATCGAAAGCAGTAATTCCATACATTTTTGATTGGCGATTCGATAGAGAGGCAAAAAAGGAAACGTATTGGATTGAGGCTTTGAAAAACTACGTTTTCGATGCACCGGCATGCTTAGATTAAAGAAAGGTTGTATAGACCACGAAAACTATGCTAGGCTGAGTCAGTTTAGCGTGTGGTCGACATTAGTAAGTACATAGTACGAAGACTTAGAACTCACTACAGTAATATGTGAACTCGACTTCATTTATTAGGTTCTAAGCTACCTTTATACAGTACGGAAACACGGGAGATTCACAGTTATTGTAGAACTAGATAGCGTAGGTTTTACCAATGGCATTACAAGTGTAACTCGCCTCAGAGGAATTTATAAAACATTAATCATTGAGTAGTCTTAGAATTTCACCATTTGAAACTGTATACTAAGAAAGTTAATCGAAAAAACGATGTGGGTATTTTCAACTTTCTAATGAGAAATGACGTCACAACTGATAGTCAAAATGGCCTATGACATCGACAATTCTAATGAATAAAGGCGGTTAAAGCCGGTTTTACATTAATTCAGCTATTCGAAGTCAATTTCTGAAGACATAACAAAGAATTCAAAGACAAAATGTATACTGTTTCAAATGTGCAGTAGGTGATAGATATGTATATAACATGGCCTACTTTCACACCTGTGTCGCTCACTGTACAGTAACTATATTATTTACTACAACTATACTAAAATAACTATGTAAGAACTCTAATATAGTTTCTTCCTCACACGAACTATATCATGACACTGTATATAATGTCTTGTAAATAAAGTCACCGGAGCACGCTTGATTCGAGTTTAAGTTTTATTCTTTGACAATAATTTAAGTATTTATCAAAGTGGAAACTGTTATCAGCCTTAGAGATTATAACTGCCATACTTTTTGTTTTTACGATGGGTTTTAAAAATGAAACGAGCGTGCTGCGATGATGATTATATTGATAACGGTAAGTATAAGGACATGTTTTGATGTAATATACATAAAATATCACTATCGCTGTGTTCGATTATCTGGTACAATAATTTGAATCGCGCGCCAAATCTGGTCGCCATCTTGTTTTCACATTAAAGTTTTTGCTCATTTTTCTCTTTCCGTCCCTTTTTTTCTGTGTAACTGTATACGTTTATATTAATATCCTAAAGGAATGGAAACCGAAAGTGGCACTAAAGTTTAAAAAACTACAGGGAAAGTCGAAATGTAAACAAGCAATCTTCTATCTCTTCAAGCAGAGAATGTAATACGTTGTAAGTAGGTTGAACTGTTATTAAAATATGGGTGTTCGAAATTCAAGACCACAACTTGCTAACTTGTAAAAGGTACACATGTTAAAAGATTGAAGAATGTGTGTGTACATTCGCATAGATCATGCTCGGTAGAAAAACCATCGTTATTAACGACGCGCAACGGCAAAGTTCGTAAGAAAATAAAAATGGGATTTGACAATAAACAATCCAATATTTATTTAGCGAAGACTCATGTCAAATTCCATTTGTTGTCACACTTCGTCAACGTTATCGAAGACAATTATAAAAGTTTTAAATTTCGAACTCCGATTTCTCCCCTCCCTCTTACCAAAACTAAGTTAGTCATAAGTTGTCTGTATTATTTATGTATTTATCTATGTACTTATTGCGTAGCATTATAATTACAAATATTCAATGACTGCTTCGAGAGTGTGCACATTAAAATAAATGTCGTTAAACTACGTACGTTTTAGGATAATATTAAAAATATAAATAGCAAGTGCAATAAAACACAACAAACATTTTAAAATTATATTTGATGACGTTTTTTTAAGCCAGAAGATGAAAATTTTATGATATAGCAAAATATAAAATATATAGCGCGATTCCCTTATATATGGCAACATCACTTACTAATTATGAAAATGTTATAATCTTACTAATGCGCACAATTTAATCAACTCAAAATTTATTTTAAAATAAAACATTATCTGTGTTTTATTGTATTTGTAAGTAAAAATTAAGAATAATGAATTTAATATTGTTTTGGATGTTGGTTTATCACCTATGTTTATATTTTAAAACGTTCATTTGGACAAAGAATTTTGCCCATTGTGTCCCGTAGCGAATATATTATTTAGATATGTCCTTCTTAGACATTCTTGGGCTGTGATGAAGTATAGTTAAAATTTTAAATTAATACTGGCAACATAAGCGTAGACAGCGATGCGGCGAACGATCATCTGAAAACAAAATTTTTGTAAGTCAATTAAATCATTGAAACAACATCACTTACATATCCTCATAAATTAGTTACGCTGACGTACCTACGTCGGTGACACTTTTGTAAAAAATATTCGAAGGAAAACGTCAAGCGGAACGACAAGCGAAACGTCAAACGAATAAAGATGGCGACATTCACTGAATGTATTCATTCCATTTTGTTTATGTATATTATGAAGGATTGTTGAGAATGCAGGAAGAGATTTTAATAAAATTATACCCGTCGTATGAATTTCGGTTTTTTATTTTCAATGCTTCCCTTAACATTAAAGCAAGATGATTTATCACGTGAGGGTAGGGGGTTCAATCGATACATCGTTTGATAAAGAGAAATTAAAGTTTGAAACTTAAGCGATCGAATGTCGAAGTCTAGGCGAAGTATGAGTAGCTGAAGCACTAGCGAAGATGTCGACTTCGCTAATGTCAATAATAAAAGGTGCACATTAGTTACTAGGTCTGAAACGCCGTAAGTTTGTACAAATTACAAAATTTCATGTAAGATGTCTAATTTTAAATAAAACTAGATGATGTCCGCAATTCCGTTGCGCCAAAATTTGTCGCACCGGAATCGTACATTTTTCCGGGATAAAAAGTATTGTATGTTCTTCTCCGGATTTCAAAGTATGTCCATAGAAAATTCTAACAAAATCAATTTAGCGGTTCGGGTATGAAAAGGTGACAGACAGGCAGTGGATATTCTAAGAACTATGAATCAAATCTTCAATAAATTTTTGCAAATTTTGGATCGGATTGGATCACGAAATCGCGATATTCCATACTAACTTTAACCTCCCGTTTTACCCCCTTACGAGACGAATTTCAAATCCCTTATAAGTTACCGTTCGTTAAACGGAGAACACTCCCCCCAAATTTCATGTTGCGATCAACGATCGGTGATTGAGGCCGTACGTTGATTCCGAAATGCATATAGTTCAGGACAAAGATTTTTATATAGGTAATGCTATTAATCTATATTATTCCATGTTATTTTCAACTTACTAACCTTATTAACATGATAATAACGATGACAGTTCGAATCGCTTATCATTATGTTAAGGGCTAAAGTTTATTGAATCACAGAGTTTTATAAAAAAAAATTATAGTCTTGTGTTCGAATTTTATTGATCAAAACCCATACTCACATTTATTGGTTAGGCACAACTTGGAGCTGATCATCGAAGCTGATGGTGATGTCGTCTCTCGCCCGTTTGCCCCACCCTGGGGAGAAGGTCAGCTGGCCGTGAGCGGACCACACGTTGACCATAGCGAACAACAGGCAGACAGCCCCACGCTTGATCAGACGGAACAATCCCATTGCCGAAGAAAGAATGATGTGAGGAGAACTTCCCTTCACTTTTATACCGACAAACAATCAAATGAAACCCTATACTTGTACTAATAATTATGCATTCTGAGGATCTATGTGCCTAATTAAAAGTTATTTCTGGGAGTAGTTTTTCTTAGAATGTTCTCAGTGAAATTATAATTGAGCTTTCAATCTTCTGTATCTTTGTCTGGCTTTGTTGATAGTCTTTGTGAGATGTGACATTACAACAAATTATTAAGACCAATCGACTTTCAACATAGGTCAGGACTAGATGAAGACACCCAAACGTGATCTAAGTACCGATGTAGGTATTTGAAAACTGACCCCATTTTTAAGTTGATTTTAAAATCGGTACCTTGGTCCCAGTGGCGTCACTACAAGGTGGCGAGCCGGCAAAATGCCACGGGCCCCTAGCCGGAAGGGCCCCCCGATCAGCCCCCCTAGACAAGTGGTATTGGATTAACATAGTGGATCGAAAACTAATTTTCCACGGGCTTCGAATGGTAGTTACGCCGCTGCTTGGTCCGATCATTTGGTAGTTTTACCAAGAATGTTTTGCCGGGAGTTTTAGATACTGGTGATTTTTATAGATTTCGAAGTGATCTTTTCGAACATTTACTTAGTCACCTTATATCTCTACCGCTTGCGCCATCATGTTGGTAAAATGTCGGCCAAATACAGTTTTTCGAGAAAAACTTCGTTCCAACTAATTTAACTGAATAATAATCTAGTAGCAAATTAAACTACAAGGAATTTTCCAATTTTACGTTCTATTTTTTGGAAAAATCTAAAGTTAAAACGGCCTTTTATGCGGGAATAGGGACTATGGAAGTTGGCCTAACGGTAAATTCACTTACTGAATGAAATAAAGCACAACTCCGTTTAACGCCAGTTTTCTGTGATATTCTTGATAAACACTGTTCAAATACTTTTATGAATAAGGGGGTACATATTGCGAATTAATAGTCAGTAACAGCCGTAGGTAGCAGAAATTAACCTAAAATCTTCTTAAGTTCTTCTAAAAACATCTAATTACATATTCTATTTTTATTATTTTTTTGTTCTACGTATTAATTATCTATTAATATCGTTTTAGTTATATTTATGTGTATTTTATGTAATTTCTTCTTCATCTTTTCTCTCGTCTTCGTTCTTCAGTTTAATTTTAATTAAGGTTGCCCGGTAGAAACTGCTTCTAGCAGTAAGACCGCCATTTCGGACATTTATTTTATTTTTGTTCTTTTTGCATTTGTGACTTTTTTGTTCGATTTTCTTTTTATTTTAATTAAATTGCGTATTAGGTCGGAGATTGCCTACTTCTTCCGCACCGTCGAGCAAACGCGTAATAGAACAGACGTTTATTAATAAAGTATACAATCATCAAAAAAGTATGATAGCCTTAAAACATTTATTAAATTTCTATATTCGTCCGTTCGGTCCTCCAAAGTCGCAAGCAGACGCCAGCAGAGAAGAGGCAGGACAACGCCAGCAGCACCGCGCTGGTTGCCCCTACCAGCTGGGGGAGGCCAGCTGCTGGCACCACGCACACACCACCAGCGTATACCGCACACATGTCCGCTGCAATTAAGTGTTAACTGTCAAATAGACGCAAAACCGTTTGCTTAAATTTTTTTTATTTCTATAACCTACATATAATAAAACAGTAAAATTAGAGTGTCTGTACAATTAACATTTTTACAAAATAATCAATGTGGGGGTGGTAATCGTCTGTTTATCTGTTTGCACGCTCTAAAGGGCATTCGACACGGCATGAACAAACATCACGCAAAGGTGATGATTCAATGCATTTTTAATCTTACGCCATGAACTGAAGGTGCATTTTAGATATTAATGTTGTAAATGGTCGTGTTTTTTTTTAATAATAATATCTATGGACGCTTCACACCACGTCAGTCTGGCTGGACGGATATGAATTAATATTTTTTTGTTTAATAGCTATTAGGTATAGGCAACATATAGGATACTTTTTATCCCGGGACAATGCACGGTTCCCGCGTGGTATACAAATATTTGCGCAACGAAGTTGCGAGCACCAACTAGTACATAATATAGTGATATTTGATAATAATAATAATAAAATAAATTTATTGACTCCAATAACATACAAAACCAATATTTCATTTCCTTTGATGTCTGCACTAGGCTGAGGCCGTCTTGTAGATCACCAAAAAACAATTCGAAAAATTACAAATTTAGCTGCACTTTTTACTGCTAGCCGAGGTATAGAAATAATATATATAGGTAAATAACCCAAGGCTTTGAATGTGAAGAAGTAGTTTATTCCGCAGGATCCAACTTACAATTACAACAGAAATAACTACCAATTAATATTTAGGAAGATATTATTTTACAAATTAATATAAATGGAGAATAAACTCACAAGTAGCCACAGCGAGGTATGTATGTGTGAGTGCGATGACAAGCGCGAGCGCCGCGCCGCCGACGCCGAGCGACACCGCACGGTCGCGCGCGTCCGCCGCACGCAGCGCGACGACACCGTGCGTGCTCACGGCTGATACTGCAATGCACATAGTACTTAGGTAGAGTTGCCATCCGTCCGGATTTCCCCGGATTTGTCCTAGTTTAGAGGACAACCGGGGAGCGTCCGGGGAAGGTTTCATTTGTAGACCGAGTTTTAAAAAATAAAAATTTATAGATCAAGTTTTAAAAA
>JAOTAV010050627.1:0-16285 GCA_026546445.1 Cyclargus thomasi
ATAAAATTAGAATGTATCAAAATTTTTAAAAAACGACATATATTTTATCTTTAACTTTTTTAAAAATTTTTTTTAATAACTATAAATGTGTTAAAGTAAACAACTTATACTTTGGTATGACTTTCTTAATCGAATAGGATAATTTTACATCGCGAAGAATCAAATCTTGCATTTTAAATCTTTAATTTAAAATTGCTGTTAAATTTATCAGAATATGCAATAATAAACAATTGTCTCTCCTTAATTCTTGCAGAATAAAGAATTTTTTTCTTTGATAAATTAAATCATGCTTATCGAAATGTTTTAAGTCTTCTAAACTCTTTTATGTTAGAAAATCTATTTATTTGTTTATAGAATAAAATTACTAATAAATTCTACACAGACAAAAGTTATTATTACTATTTAACTCCGTCATATTTTAATCTACAGTCGTTTAAAGGAAATTTATGATTTTAAAAACTAATTAAACAATTTTTTTATAAAATATTTAATATAAACAAGTTTGAGTAAAAATGATTTGAAAAAATCTTCTTATAAACACAGGATATGATAGAGAATGCCTCGATGATAAAAAAACAAAAATACTGATTTAAAGTAAATATTTTTGTTCAGGTTATCTTGTTACAACAAATCTCAAATTTAATTCGAGAAAATTAAAATAACAAAACATAAATTTTGTAATAAACTAAAAAATTTTTAAACACTTGTATTGAAAAAAAGAATAAAATTAATTCATTAGAACCATTAAAAGATAAAATTTTTGCCTTTTACATATTATTACCCCTAATTCTTCTGCGATGAGCAGATAAAACATTGTTAGTATAAGTTTAAAACCCTTTATCTAGATGTTATTCTTTTGGATTATTCTTGATACTTATTAGAAGTCATTTTTTCGAATTAAATTAATAACAATTGAATTTGATACTTTTTGGCATCTGGAAGATGCCACAAAATGAATAAAGGAGATTGATTTCAATTCTTTTAAAAAGAATTATATCAAATATTTTTTCTTAAAAAGTATTTAAAAAAATTTTAAATAAAGGGAAGATCTAATAAATCATATTATTTTTAAATAACAAGTAGAACAAGAAGAACTATTAAAGCATCCATCAAAATTGAAGTTGTAATAAAATACTAAAAAATAGCCCTATTTAATAAAAATTATTGGCAAAAAAATTATTAAACACCTAAAAACACAAATCTTGTGTAGTAGTTTTATATTAAAACAAAAGTGCAAGTATTTTTAAAGTTATGTATAAATTGTATACAAAATAATGCTAAACTTAAAAATACGCACATTTGTTATACATACCTGAGTAGGAACTGAAGCAAATATATTAAACCCCTTAAAATTCTAAAATTATTGCCTAAAAGTCAATTTATTTTACACAAGCAATGTGTAATTTAATTAATAAAACATAAATCCCAATTAAATTATGTATGCTTAAAGATTTAAAAGAAACTCTAATTCTTGTTTAATGCATTTAGGGTAATTAAATTAGAAATATTATAACAACCAAAGACTGAACGATTAAACAATCATAATATAAATTTCATTGAATTGGTAAAAGACTTCCTTAATATCCAAAGCCACATTATTTTTAAATAATTTTAAACTATATTTTCAACTAAAAAAACATTCATGCAAAGTAACAGCGCAAATTTTAGCTGTTTTTAGAACAAGGAACCAAAGAAAAATTATTTTTGCACAAATATAATGCAAAGTTACTTTTTTATCATGTCAAAATAAGTTTTTATTTTTTGAATTTAATAATATTTTTATTGTAGTTTCTGTTATATCCCTAGGGATATAATCCAGACACCAGGTGGTTCAAGTAGTTAGATTTAAAATAAATGTTTTTTTGTTTGTTTTTATTTATTGATGGTCTCATGGGTCTTTATAAATTATTTTTTATATACTTAATTTTTTTAAAAACAACACGACCGGGAATAGAACCTTTGGTTTTGTTATAAACTATAACAATATCTATAGTTATAAAAAAGAATTTAAAAATTTTAATATACGAAACATTGCTAACAAGCCTAAAAGTTTTAATTTAAAATTTTAACTATATTTCAGGGGTAAATATAATTTTCAAATAAATTGCTTGCCTAAATCTGGATAAACTTATGACACTGTTAGGAATATACAAATAACCATTTAAGACAACCTGCTGCGTTTTTTACAAAAAGTAAGCCTTTTGGCAGAAAAAAGATATATAATAAAGTGAATTTTATGACAAATTAAAAATAACGACACGAATGTATATATATTAACAGGGTATGCTAAAAATATTTTAAAAAATTTACATCTTTTAATAACTCTAATTAAGAACACGAAAAAAAAGAAAGCCATGTAGCAAGTTTAACACCAAAAAGGGGTTCATTCATTTAATATTTTTAAGACATTACCTAAATTCAAACCCTTTTAAATGACTTTATGTATCAATAACAGCTATTAACAAGATTTTGTTTAACTCAGTTCTGTGTATAAAACGCGAAGCTTTCAACATTCTCAAAAAGAAAAAAAAACTAATAAATTTTTTAAATCATATGACTTGAACATTTTCCTGAAGAAAGAATTTTTGTTGATTGCACAGTATTTAAGATAACCAGGCTAAATGAGCATTCTTTGATTTTTAGCGTTTTTTAAGTATGCATTTTATGTACTGTGTTAAAAGAGAAGTTGCCAAAATACTAAACGGTCTTGTAGTTTTTCAAGTGGAATCATATCAGTGGTCTTCGATAATTTTTTCTTTTTTAAAAAAAGCTGAATGTTACTGATTTGTAAAATAAAAAAATTATTCGAAAAAAATGTACAACATAATCAGGTTTAAATTGTGAATCTTTGTGATGTAAAATGTATATAGGAAGAAAAAAATTTCAGAATAATCGTTCATCAAAAGAAGGAAGCGACGAATCAAGCAATAAAAAAACAATCAGGAAGAACAATAATCTAAAACTTCTTCGGCGCATAAAATGTTATTTAAAAGTACAGTTGAGTAATTAGGAGGCTCATTGAAAGCCTGTAAATTTTTTTAAAATGTTATCTAAACTTTACTAATTTTCATACAAAATTTCATCCATAAAAAAATGTTGACATAGATTTCTATGCAAAAATGTGTAATTATGATAAATTTTTTTCAATAAAAGACTTGATGACGAAAATCAAAGAAATAATAAATATTATAAATTTTCACATGAATTTAATGATGTTAAAAGAAAAAAGAGATGATAATTTAAATAAATAATTAGATATAAAATTTTACTACTTTTTTCGTGTATTTAGTTTTTGATTTAAATTAAGTTTTTTTAAGATTTTAAATGGGGGGTTTGAAAAATAAAAAAGCATTAAATTAAAATAAATTTTTTAAATCTAAAAGAATAGTTTTAAATCTTAAAATATATTTATAAATATAATTATGCATTTATATCAGAATGTATTGCCTTTTTTAAAAATTCTCTGTTGATCAAACATCCCAACATTAAAACTACAAATACATTTTATAAAACAAACAACGTTTACTAAAAATAACTGCTTTTATTTATACAAACTTAGCTATATTGATCTCTCAAACATAAATAACCTTAACAGGAGAAAGGGTATAAGAGGAATGGACTTATAGTAATTTACCAAACCCTTAGAAGCAGAAAATTTAATACTTTGTCGAATCCCAAAAATGTAATTTCAGCGTAAAAGGTCTACTTTTGCTGGTATTGATAGAATGAGGCAGATAAATTGCCATATCAATATGAGTTAATAGAAAATAAATGTCTACATAATAAACTTTTTTGATGTTTAAGAGCATTTTGAAAAGTAAGTTATTCGGATGATTAAAGACGGTAAAGATGTAAAATTTTAAAGACATTAAACACATATCCATAAAAAAGTTTAACCCCCTTTGAAATCATATAGGAGTGCATTGTAAAATTTGAACAATGGATAAAGTTTTTTCCTTGTTTTGTTTCTGGACTTTTTGTAAAAACTTGTAATATAATCGTAAAAATCTTCTTTAAATAAGTAATATAAAATATCATGAAATATAAGTTTATTTGATGATCGTTCTGATTACAATCTTCCCTAAGATGAATTTTTAGATTTAACTAGGAAAACTTGGCTATAAAAAAAATCATTATGCAACATATCAAAATTTAAGTAAACTCGTTAGTGTATAAAAATGTAAAAATAATGTCAAACGTTAAATACATTATATAAATAAAGGAACAATATGTTTTAAAGAGTGAGAGGTAGAAAACAAAATTACGTTTTTTACAAAAACATAATAAAGAAAATAGAAATATAAATTATAGGAGGTATACGAATAAATATTTAAAGAAATGAAGGCTTTAAAAGTTAAATTCAATAAATCATAAAAGTATAATACATTAATTTTAATATTGACAATAAAATATACAGAACTTTGTTGATACGTGAGCTTCTTATAATTATTTAAGATAAATAGTGAAAGATAAAGCAAGAAGATTTCAACGAACTCAAATATGATTTAAACAATTATTATAAACAATAGATATAGGGTTAAGTAAATTAAAACTCATAATTATATAAGTGATGCATATTTCAAATCCCTTATGTTCGTAATTTTTTGTATAGGGATTATTTTCAGATTAACTATTAGAATATACTATGACAAAATTTGATTAAAAGAAAAACGTGATAACAAAATGATATATAAATTTTCTCTTTTTCTTAAGATGACGAAACGCTCACTGTAAGGATTTATAGCAAAAGATGATCCAAGGTGTGATGTAGAAGCGTCTTGCTTAATATTTTACCAAAGAATAGAGAAAATCTACAAAAGTCTTTGTTAAACCTTTTATATAAAATATAAACTACTATATACAAGACACATGTAGTAATATATTATTCTACATATTAGACATAGCGCAAGATATTGCTAGTCTTCTACAACCTTAAAACACCGATTTTGTCCTTTATAACCTAAATTCCATCTTATTTTGTAGGCTTTGGTTACAAAATTTTAAATTCCTTTTTGCCTGGATAACATAAAGAGGTGTGTTTTACTACTACCTCTCCAGGGAATTCTGCTATTGCTAGCATATTCTCTATGGATATTTTCGATATCGTTAGCTAAACTTTATGTGTCATTTTATAAATCTTCTCCCATAAGCCTGTTAGTGTCTATAAACCCAGTATTGCTTAATCCATAACTATATATAAATGATTATTAAAAGTCTAGATAAAAAATTTTATATTTATTATATTTTTAGAAATCATTAATTTACTGTAAATGTCTTAGAAAATTTTCTCAAACAATATACTTGAATCTTATATATAAACCCTTGTGATATACGGGCTGTTATAAAATATTTATAATAAATTTTCAAAAAGCACATATAATAAAAAGAGACTATTAAAAGACCAATGTAATAACTTATATCTACAAAAAACTATTTTTTATTTGTAAATTTTAATAACTACGATGGTATATATTTTTCGTTAGCTTTTATAAAACATTTAAAAGTGTTAATTTTTACTTTATTATTTTTGGAGCGTCGGTCCTCTGTAAATATTTTTTATGCTTATTATTAATTATGAACCAAAAGTCATAATTGTTTTAAAGTAAAAAGGATCTGTGAGGTCTTAGCTAACATAAATATTAAAATCAATACTAAAACAAAACAAAAAAGACAAATTAAAAAGTAAATAGAAATTTAAGTAAGGTGTTTGATACTATTGACATGCAATTAATTTATTTAATAATTATGTTATTTATTACTTTTTTTGTTTTTTTAATTTAAATTATCGAGATTGGAAAAAATATAAAGTCAAACACAGAAAAGATATTTATATTTAAAAGAATAAAAATAAATATATTTGTAATACAAAAAAAATGATTTACCCCTTTAGTGTTTTATTACAGATTCGTTTTATCAATTTTTCATGCGATATAAAGAAGTTTAAATATTTTCAAATCAAAAAAATAAACTGCTTAAAATCTTCTTAACTTGTTAAAATTTTTTTTCATCTATATGGATTAGAAAATTTATAACGAAGATTTATTTAGTATCTATATAACTAAAAATGTTTTTTGCTTAACGCATATTTAAAATACGATATCAAGTTTGTAAACACAAAGTCTTAGTTTGTTTATTGTAGCTTAAATTTTTTATAACAATAAGGAAAAAATTCACAAAGGTTTAAAACCTGTTTTAAAAAAAATGCCTGTTGAAATCAGATCTTATTTTGAGTCTTGCTGCGAAATTGTCTTTTATTGAATGTAGAAACATAACAAATGATATAAACATTAAATAAACTAATAAAGCTTAATTATAACCATCATATTAATATATGATAAAGTTAAAATTTATTTTATAAAACTAATCACATAACAAAAACAAAATACAAAAACCAAAAACATTTTCATAGGTAATATGGTATTTTTTTAATTTAGAAAATTTAATATTTTACAAAACTATTTTTCGTATTTTATATTATGTTTTTATTTGAATATATAGTTATGTTAGCAAATATAAAAGACTAATATATATATTTAAAACAAGGATTCTGGCCTCTTTTATCTAAAAGCAAAGAGTTTTGTTAAGTATATAAACATGACGTGTTAAATTTAGTAACTTTAATTTTTTAATAATTATTGTAAAGTGTATATATAATACAAAAAAGCAAATATAACAATTTTTAAAATAAAAAGCACAAATTGCATTTTACAAAACCCTATTTTTGTTTATAGAATTAATATGAATCAATCAAAAACCAGACTTAAATTATTTATGCTATATTATTTGTTTGTTGTATAAATTTTTTACATGCTAACATTTGCATACAGAATTTTAACTTTATATTTAAATTGTGTAATAATAAAACATCTTTCTCGTATTGATTTTTAATGATAGGAAATTTAAATTTAATAATCAATTACAAAATCCTAAACGATTTATGCAATACAAATTCCAATTTTCACCTATAAAAAAAGACATTTTACATATCTAGCAAATTAAATAAATTTAATATTTTCGTAAAATGTTACAGTATTGCCAAACAAAGATACAATACAGTATATTTTATAAATTAAAACTAATTTTTGGTTAAAACATAATTTTCTCACAATTGTGTAAAATATTGTAAAACTATTTAAATACATTGTTTAACATATATAAAAACAATTATATATATAAAAAATACTAAATATTTTTATTTAAGCTTGTACGTTTACGTCCGGAATATCCTGAAAATCTTGTTTCAAAAATTCACTTTTTAAGTTATCTTTTTTATCGCTTTTCTTTTTCTTGCTTGAGTTAGTATCCTTAGATGAAGAAGAAAGATTAGTATCAAAGGTTTTGAGTGCCGCTGACTCTTCTGAACTTCCTTCAGAAGGGAATAATTTTTTATAACCGTAGAAAAGTAAAAATGCTAAAGCGAATGCTACAATGACAATAATTATAATCTTTACTATCTTCTTTCCCATTCCAGATCCTCCTTCGTTGCCTCCTGAATTATCTTGATCTCCCATGTTGACCAGTTATTTCTTAAATTTATATACTTTATTATGAAACATTTATTCCAATAAAAAACAGTAACTTCAAACAGTTTCGTTTTAGATTTATTTAAAAATTGATAAACAGAATGATTTTATTGACGTAAATTTTTCAAACACATAAATTCATGAAAATTTGTAATTCAATGTTTTTAGTTTTAGATGTCAGTGTGATGTACCAAATAATATCTTTCTATTAAGATAAAATATTATCCATTCAATAAAAAAATTATTTTTACTTTAAATTTATAATTATATATTATTTTTTAAAGACCATCCGGTAAAATTCACAAGAAGTTATTCCAATGCATGTTAATATTATATGATAAATACTGAGTGAAAATAAAAGAAGTAACACTAAAGTATAAAATATACAAAAGAAACCCAACAATATAAACAAAGGAAAAATCTCAATTTCTAGTACTAATTTATAAAAGGGTGTAAAAAGTGATGTGCCTAGAATTACAGTCGAAATCAAGAAGAAAATAAAGGTCTTCTTATTATTTTGTCCAATACACTTATTTAACCATATACAATGGTGGTCTTTTTTAAAAATACACGCATTGCATTTAAAACAATGTGCATATGAGCCATTTGAAATACAGAACTCATCTTTTCTTGTTTCGATAACATGGTTACATATTTTTGTACCGGGTATCGAAAACAAAAGTCGTATAAATAAAAGCATAGATGCAAAACTGCTTGTAATAACCACAAGCTTTTGTATTATTGAATATCTATGAAAAACAAATGCTATCGAACATCCCAAAAATCCAAGTAATACAAACGCCGTCAATAAAAGTCTAAAGTTGTTCATATTGGAAGAAGTTTTTATTATTATAAAGTAAAGGTAAAAGGAGAAATTCAACAAATAATTTTTCTTCTCTAAAATTATGGCGATAAAAAAATTAAAAATAAATTTTATTATTGTTACATTTTATGATAGAAAATCAAAATTTTGTTTGTCGGTGATCAATGCACAAATATAATTTTAACGATGTGTTGTATTTTAGCATTTTTTGTGTTTTTGGCAAAAAAATATACTTTATCTTTAAAAATTGTAAAATTTGTTAAGAAATATATAAACAAGCTTATATGTCGATATACGACCATATTTTATTTTTTAAGCTTTTTTGTTGTATGTTTAAAAAATTGCCTCGAGTTGGTTCATTATACAAAATGCTGTAAATTATTATCTTGAGATTTTAATTTCTAAACTAATATTCTAAAGAAAAAAAATAGATCTCTAAACAAGATAATCAAATAATAAATGTATAATATACAAAAATTTTCTAATTAATTTATTTTATATCAATGACTATATTCATAAATGTAAAAAAAATACAAAAATTTATTGCAACTTATTATAAAAAAATCATCTAATACGGCTGATTTAAGATATAGTTTTAAATATCTATAATGATAAGAAATTATACCTTTTTATATATAAAAATTTTTATATTCAGCTCAAAAAAGAGAAATAAAGCCATAATATTCGAATTTATTTCACATTTTATTTAGAAAAAAAAACAATTAAAAAAATTTTTAGTTGTTTAAAATGAAGATTTGCATGTTTTTTTTTGATTAAAAAAATTATTTTATAAAAAAGCTTGGTTAGTATTTTTTTGATCTTCTGTCCTTTTTTTTGCGATTATACAACCAAAAAAATTATATTTTTTCATTTACAAAACTAAAAAAGATTAGTTTTGTTTGTAGGATTTACTTTAAAAATTAAAAAAAAACAAAAATTTATTTTTCAAAATATGAATGTTTTAGCCATGTAAATGATTTCATTCTATATAAAATTGAATACCAAGATTTATAACGATCTAAGAAAATTATATACAAGTAATCTTTACATAAATATTAGTGATTTTAGCGATAAAAAATGTTCTCTCTAAAAAATGTATGATTTCAAAATATTTTTCCTTTTTTGTTTAAACAATAGCTTCACTATTTTATCGTTCTTTTGTGTAAAAGAGTTATCTTAAAAATAATTTAATGACATAAACAAAAAAGGATAACAAGTAAAATTTTTTATACATTTGACAATTTAGGCAAACTTAACATATAAAATTATCATAGTTTTCAAACATAAAGGATAATAGTTTTATTTAGTTAATATTAAGATTTTTGTTTTCTTCTAATGATATAATAAAAGTAATCTAGCTTTGTATAAAAATATCATTTAACATACACTAAATACTTTGAAATGCATATTAATATAATTTCAATTTATATTTGTTTTTAATTTATAAAGCCATTAACCCAGTTAACAAGCATATTACCTTTCAAATAATAACGTATTACTATACAAAAACATCCACCTTTAAAACAATAACAAAATTAAAACACAATTTAAGGTTTGTGCGCAAAATTAAATATAAAAGACATTATTACTAAACTTAAATGATTTTTACAAATTTATCCTTCATAAAATCAAGTTTAACGAAATTTCGTGTAAAAAATTATGTTTATTTATTTAAAAATTAAACTTGATTAATATTTACCTTTATTGATTTTTTAAAAATGATGTTTGTTTGAATTACAGAAAGATTTTTCATATTTTACTGTTTTATTTTAGACAATTCAATTGTATTTTATTATGAATCAAATAACATAAAATATTTTTTACAAATAATAAAAATGATCGTGCTATCGATCCAGTTTTAAATTAGGTAGAATTTTTACTGGTATTTTATTTTTTATCTAAATTTTAAATTAAACTAAAACAATAATTGATTTGAACATTTTTGGTATATTTATAACATATTAAATTTATGATTTCTGTATGAAATGCTTCAAAATGTTTTTATAAACATTTGAAATTTTTGATTTATTAACATAATTATTTACAAGATAGAAAAATTATTTTTTTGTTTATTTTTATTCTGAAATAACATTTTAGATAAATTAAATAAATTTGACAAGAAGGATTTTTACAAAAAAAAATTGGTTTTCTAAACAAAGCATCAACATATTTTGGTTACCCAACAATATATTGTATAAGTTGTTTTATATAAAGGATTAAGTGTGATTTGATTTTATAACTAAAGGTTGCTTTGATAATTGTTTTTTATTTAATTCGATTAAAAAAACGACACGAAAAAAATTCTCTAGGAATTAACCAAAACCTTTTTAGGATGTACAAAAACATATTTTTTTGCGGTAGGTAAAAACAGTATACTTTATATTTATTCGGCTTGAAAGCCTACTCTTTAACTTATAAAAAAAAATCGAATAAAAACTCATGTTACAAATCGATAATTTTTATAAACAATAAAATATTTAAGTTGGTTTATTTCTTCTTGCAGAACAACAAGCAATAAATTTAAGCTATATCTAAAAAATAACAAAATTTTATTATACAAATATTAAAGATTGGTAAGATGTTTAAACTTTATTCTTAATTTAAAGATCTATTTCCCAGGCTTGTTTTGTGTATCTTTATATAAAGATTTTATATCTCTTACTTCTGCGCACGAATCTTTAATTTTCTTAGCATATCTTGTCATAAATACATATAACAGCATTTATTAATATGTACACATAGTTAAGGTTATGAAATAATCAAATAACTACTTTGTTGTTTTTAAAATTAGTTACAATAACTATTAAATTACTTTTTGTTTGATTAATAACAAGAAAATCTATTAATATTTTGTAGTTATGTAGTTGTTTGAAATTAATAATTGTTAGGTGTTTGTTTTAGAATTTAATTTTTTAAGCTAAATTGTTTTTACGGTATCTTCACTATGTTTTAAATAAAGCTACAATCTATTATTTGCTTTATATTTTTGACGTAATGCTTGTTTTTTTGTTTTAATAAAGCACTCAAAATATTATTGATTCTAACTTGTAAATGCAGTATCTTAGTTACGTGAAAGTTTTAGTATCCAATGATTATGGAATTATTTCATCAACAACACATTTTATTTTTTTATTGACCGGTAAACCCTTTGAATGTTTTTTAATATGACCACTAAAGCTTTAAATGCAAATTTAATCTTTTTAAAGGAATATAGATAAATTTTATTTGTATTTTTTTCATTTTCATTAACATTTTCTATTTTTATATTTAATCTTCAGTGGTTATAACAATAATTTTTTGTTATAGAGATCTTTTCTACAAGCTGTATTTGTAAACTTAAATAACTTTCTATATTTTTAAGAGGATTTTTTTTTCAGAAGAAATTACGAAATAAATGTTTGATGCTATAAAAAATCCTTTTATTTTTAAATTTTTTAGATAATTTGCAAAATTAAAAAAATATAATATTTGTTTTTATCTTTTGTTTATTTTTGTAAATTATTATAAAAGATACTTTAAAAGTTTTCTTTTATTTTATAGGCGTTTTTTTTAGTACATCTATGATAGGTGTTTAAATGTACTAGATACCTTTTAATAACAATTTAACCGCTTTAAAAAATATTTTATAATTACTTAGAATTTTTGGGCTTTTTTGATAAATTAGTATGAACTTTATAGGCAGAAAATTGATTTCTGTTTTATAAATGCATATGATTATTTATTAAAAAATTTTTTCAAATCCAATTTAATTGATTTAGAGAAGAAGCGCATAGATTTAAATTGTATTTTTACTTATGAAATAGGCTAAATATTTACTAATTTCTAAAAAATACGTTATATAATACTTTTAACTGATAATTTTATTTATTTTGTTACCTTAGCTTAGTTTTTTTATTTTTTAGGATCTTTAGGGAAGCAAGTAAATTAAATTTGAAGTTTATAAAAATTTTACTTTGTCTTAAGGATTGTTTCTTAAACTTAACTATTATTTATATATTGTTTTCATTGACAAGTATTATTTCTAAGGAAAAGGTTGTTATTCATTTAATAATATATATAATTTATGCTGTATAGCACTTCATTGACTTCTTTATATAAAACATGCTCTATTATTTAGTTCTTTGCTGAAATTGATATTTTTATAGTTTAAATTAACTTAATAAAATCATTTGTGTAATAATGCTATCAATATATACTTGATTATTTTCTTAATTAAAAATAATTTTTATGCAAAATTTTATTATATAGTAACCTATTTTTCATTTTCTCACAAGACAGCAAAATCATCTTATAATTCATAAATAATAAAAAAATGAAAAAATGTGCGAATACCAAGTCTTAAACATATACAAAAAAGTAGTTATAGTTGTAATAACATTTTAAATATGATTTCTCCCTATACCCTCATTTTTAATGGTTGCAAGTGAAGAGTTGCAAAGTAATTTAATATTGGTTTAAAACCTTTAAGCATGTTTTATGACTATTAAAGTCTATTCAGATTTAAATTGTAATACATATTTTATAAGAAGTTCTAAAGTTGATTATTAGTACCATAAATAATTGTGCGAGAAATTAAATGCTAAAAGCATTATTAAAGAAACAATAAATATAGAAACTATTACAAAAATTTATTATTTACTTTTTTTATGCACACCAAGAACAAAAGGCGAAAAAAAGAAAGATTTTTGCCTTTAGAAACTTTTTCTATTTATATAATAGACCTTTTAATAACATCAAATAATTTTATCTATCATAAATTGTTAAATAATAATTACAAGATAAAATTAATTTTTGTTCCTCTAAAGCGATACAAGGTGCTGATTTTCCCAGATATTAGGTTAAATTTAGATTTAATATTTTATAGGTCAATAAATTTTTAAAATTTCATAGAGTTTTTTTATGTTTTTGTTTTCTAAGAATAAAAGAACTTGTTGCTCTTTAAATCTAATAAAAAGTAAAAGCATATATTAACAAAAAATGCTGTATGAAAAAATCTTATAAAAACACATAAAAAAGATAGCTATTTTTTCGTTGTCTAGGGATTAGAAATCCATACAAAGATCTTTTTGCTATACCTTCTTTATAAGAATATTTATACCTAGTCGACGGAAACATACGGTAAAATATGTATCGCATACTTAGGTGTAGCTCAAGATACTGCGTGCCTTTCACCCGCTAAAACCCACTCCGTGCACTTTATTGACTGCCTAAGTCTACCTTACCTTGCAGGCTTTGGTTACAGGTAAAAAGATAGATAATCAATAAAAGTACCTGTATGTCTTAGATTTTCAATTTATCGTAATTTAAACAAAAATATAATCAGGATACTAAAATTCTAAATATAAAAACAAATTTTTAAACTTATTTTTCTACCAGAGTTACTATTTTCATTTTTAAAAAAATTAGAGTTCTTTTAACAAATTTTTAGGAAATAATTTTGATTTCATCTCAGAGCTTTAAATATTAAAGAGTCAGTTTAAAAATTTCCTATGTGGTGCATAAAATATCTAATTTTTTAATAAATTATCTTTTGTTATTGTAAATACCTTAAATTTTATTTCCTATATATGAATAGACTTCTTTTAAGAGAATGTCATCAACTTTTCAGGCGATTTTATATTGTCCTTTTAATGAAGCAATATTTCAAATCAAATAGATCCATTGTATATAAAGATGAAATATAAAATATGTAATGTTTTGATATACACATTAAAAGTGTATAATCTAAACTTTGTAATTTTATTTTAAAAAGGCTTTTATAAAATCTAGTAAATTTCTCATATGTGCGCATTAAAAGACAATTTTTAATTAATTAATAGTTCTGTCAACAATTACAATACCTATCTTCGATCTTAATTATATACATTTCAAATTTGTTTTAAAGTGGAGATAAACTAACACAAGAGCCAAATGCAAATTTTTTAAAAAGAAAATATATATTTTGAAAATCAAGCAAATAAATCGAATACATTAAAAATATTCTTTGTTATATATACAAGGGATTTCAATTTAATATAACTCTTTTTTTTTAATTTGATTAACCATTTTTGAATTATATAAAATATTTATTTAAATTTTATAAATCTTTTTATACTTTTAAAATCATTTTATATATGATTTTAAAAATAAACTAAACATTTTTTATTTTATTTTGTAAAATTTTGAATATAAAAAACTTTTTTCTTTTAGGTGATTTTTTGGTCACAAATCAAATATATGTTTTTAATTAATATTTCATTGTAATAAATCTTCTAAGTTTTGATTTTTTACCTACCATTCTCGCAAATGATAATAAATTCTTTAAAATTTAATCATTTTAAGTATTTTGTATACAGTTTCAATTGTCATTATAAGCGTCTCTTGATCCGAATTCCCTCCATATACTACCACTCTTGGTTTGAGTTCATTGAAAAAATTTTTAATCGCATTTATTCAGATCTATAAGATAGCAAAATATTTGAATAAAATTTTTTTATAAGCTAATTTAGAGACTACTGCGTATTTGTGTATAGATGATTATCTATAGCGACTTCTTTTCTTTCTTTATGAATTCAGCTTGCAAATTACTGTATATAAAATTTATTATGCCAGTCGGTTAAATGCTTCGATTTAAACTTTATAGGCCAAAACGTCTAGATGACTGATTACGAATAGGGCTAAAACTTTAATATCGAGAGCTGTTTTTAGCATTAATAAACATTTACTATTTTTATTTAAGTAACCACTAATTGAAGAAAAACACAAATTAAATCTCGTTTTGTCTAATTATAACAACTGTTCATCAGTAATAGCAGCTACTTTATATTATTAGCTTTTCTAGATCCCTTATTTTTTATACTATTTCTGTTGACTGGCCTAATTCTTACATCTTTTCTTGTATATTTCATTTTTATTAACTCATAATTTGTTCTTCTCGAATACAAAATACAACTTTTTGTAAAAAAATTGAAGAGTATTTTAAAGTTGTTGCAGGGTTTATTTTAAACTGATGAAAACAAATTGTTTTTTATTGTCATTATTTATGTGTATATTAGGTCTTTTTACCGATTTACCTGCAAAGTTTTTTGACTTTAATTTATTATTTGCGTGAGATTTTGACATTATATATTGCAAATTTACTTAACCCCAAAATCCTCGTAGTTTCAGTTTAGCTAAGCCAGTTTTGAATTTATACAACAACCCTTTTTGACGTTTTTATTGTGATGTCTTTCTGTCTTTTTTTGAAGATTTCATAGGCATGACATTTCGCTAACATAATTTTAAGAAATACAAAAAGACCGCTAATTGTGTTGTTCTAAAACATTTTATCATTAAAATACCTTTAGTTGTATATTAACTAAATTTTATGAAAAAATATACTATGAAAAAATCCAAATATCTTTTTTGATTTTTTTAATTTCAATTTAACTATAATAATCTGTCGTTACAAATTTCTAATAACTTTTAGGGCAAATATTCAAAAAATTTAAAAAACCAATTGGTGTATACGAAAAAAATGAGTTGGAATGTATTTATCATTTATAACTTAAGGTATTTAAGAGTTATCATATTTTTAACCTTTTGCTTGATAAAATACAGTCATTTATGCTTTTAAGCTAAAGCAAATGAAATTTAATTTCTTTGAAAAAAAAAATTTATATCTAAAGGTTAAATATATTTATATGTTTGTAAATCCAGCCTTATAAGAATTTTACTATAGAAAAGGTAGTGTCTAAATTTTTTTATAAAAATGCTTGTTTTCAAAGAAACATATTAGTAATTTTAATTTATTCTTATTTTAAAAAATATATTAAATGAATTTGTAAATTATGATTTATAATTTTACAAAAAAAAAGAGACAAAATTTATTGTATAAGTTTTGAAATATTAAGTTTTTCTTTGAAAATTGGAAAATTCTATAATTTAGCAGAAATTGATGATGGTTTTGTATAATCATCAT
>JAOTAV010050638.1:0-16283 GCA_026546445.1 Cyclargus thomasi
AAAGAATAAATTTTATTTAATACTTTTTAGTTTCTTTTGTACTATTTTAGTTTTTTCACTTGGAAGTCGGTTTTAATATAATCAAATAATATAATTAAAAGCACATAGTTTACACTTCAGCCCAGAAATAGAGATAATTTATTTTTGACTTTTACGTGCACCTATAAAAGCGTGTTTTTTAGGGTTCTGTGCCCAAACGGTAAAACAGGACCCTATTATTAAGAATTCGATGTCTGTTCGTCCGTCTGTATCAATAAATTCGACGCGCTTATCACCAGCGGCGTGGCGGAGAGGCTAGGGTGCTAGTACAAATAGATCCGTGTTCGATTCCCACCGTCCCCTTATGTTCGTTAGTAAATTTTAAACTTTGTCATCAAATTTATTTATTTTTTTTTATAAATTTCTAACTTTAAAAATTTGGAACACTCAGACATGCGTTTTCCCAGTTTTTTGCTCTGTACTCATCAATTTTACAGAACACTCGTGCGCAAGTTTAATTTGCACTTGGCCGGTTTTTTTAGTGTTTTTTAATTAATCCTATTAACCATAAGCCAACTTACAACATGGGCCGTATGTTTTTAAAAACACACTTAATTTTTTTAAATGCCTGTGAGCCAGTGCTAACTTGATCCGCAATCTGAGTTATCTGAGTAACTGCCTAAAATAAGTCGCAATTTGTATTTTGAAATCTAATTAATATGGCGATTGTACACTCTCGCCGTGCGCTCCCGAGGCTGACAAAAGACAGGCGAGAATAGGCGAGTGCACCCACTTGCATCTCGCACTTGGGCCGTCTTGCTGTGTCTCGGCGAGAGACAAGAGTGTAAAGGTACCATTAATCGATATGGACCGGTGCGGGCCGGTGTTCCAATTTCCATTATGTCAGATTTTGTCCAAGTTTTGTCGGTCATAGTAAACAAAAGGGAATGTCTCTTCGCATGCTGAAGACTGCATTAAATTTATTCGTTTTCCAATTCCTGTTCCTTAATTATGGAGTAAGAAACCTGTTTCGGTACGTAAATATGTGTGTAATTCTGTATAAACATAACCCCTATAAGTATGGAGTCTAAATTATATACTTCTAAGTTCTAGCACAACCCTCACAGTAAGATTATTTACTCCACTTCCATAATGAATTTGGAGCTGTAATAATTTTAAAGTAGTATAACTTTAGACGAAGAAAAGTAAGTATTTCCGCGGCTTAGAATCATATTGGTTCCCTAAATTCATATTAAAGTTAGGTTATCACTATTATTAAATCAAATTGAAATCGTCACTTTATGTATTCATTCCTTCATTTTCAGTTGCGAGTAAAGCAAGATATGTATTTCCTAATGAAAACAATGCATTGAAAGTCCAGAAAAACCCGTGTTCTAAACATAAGATGCTATGTGAGAGATATTTTAAAGATACAGACTTCATTGACGGTAACATGAGCTATTATCAAGAATGCTTATTCCATCTGGTGTAAGTATGAAGTTAAATATAATTTACTACCTGTTGACTAGATGACTACATCAACATGAGACTTTGTAAATTATTCAGTTTTTACATTTTTTCATTACTACTCAGCTCATGTTGGTCGTAGCATTATGTTATATAGCCTATAGCCTGACGTACCAACAAAAAAATAATGTTTCAATTACAGCCAGTATTTTCTGAAAGTGGCATGCTCAAATAAACAAACTCTTCGACATTAATATAGTATAGATATTGGTTTTTACGTATGTCTTAAGACAGCTTTTGCATTCTTTAGCTGCCTGATGTCATATCAAGGAATATTGTGTTTGTATCACTGTCAATCCTGGCATTACAGCAAATTCACTAGTGGAAACTTTTGACAGAACATATCTTCAGGTTTAGCCAATAAATATGTGTAAACTTTAAGACTCAAAATTTTATAAAAGTAACAAAATTTTGCTTGAAATTCTATGTTATCACTTATCTCATCATACAACCAATAAAAATACAAGGGTTTGTCATACATTATTAGTATGTTTAATGTTCTTCTTGCAGTCTAAACAAGAGCTCACTCTATGTTTTGGCCAACCTGAACCTTCACAACCACATGGTGGGAGAACCAACATAACTGAAGTTAATGTTAAGTCCAACATTGAATCTATTGCTTTAACTAAGCCTACAGAACGGCAGAGATACAAGTATGTGGCAGAAAGAAGCCTGCAGCCTTCCAGGAAACCATGATTATAAACTAATGTTCCACAAGATATCAATAAAAAATGTGACTATTTTATTATAATATTATAGTTATGATATGAGGGCTTCTAAGACCATGGCATGCAGTGGAGATCAGAGCTGATTGTAAGCTGTGCTCTTTGTTTATGATAGCTTGTATAAGGAAAAAATTAAAGCAGCTCACCTCTTAAGTGGTTTTGCTAAAGCAGATAAATTAGCCGTTACTGAAGTTTATTTATTATGTACTCCTACATCATTTTCAATTGTATTAAAATATTTATTACTATCTGTTGCCCATGATTTTGTCCTGAAATGTTTATCTTTACATGTTAGTGAATATGTATATATTATATAGAAAAGCTGGATGTAAACTCAAAAACTTACACTTTTATTAGCGATGTACATGAGTCTAGAAGGTTGCTTGATCACTGCAAAAAAACTAATGCAGCTCAATACTCGACTGTCTATGTGTTTAATTACCAAGAGAGGGTGGACCACCAAAAGGAGTGTTGTTTTTCGAGAGTATGTATGTATGTATGGCTTACTCTGTGGCATAAACAGCTTCATGGATTTCAACGTTTGAGGTATCGTTAGATTTGTTTTGATATCGCAAGTGACACTGGGTACATAAAAAAAATGAAAAATTAAAGTGGTGAATTTTGAAGTTAAAATTTTGTGAGGTTCCAAAAATGTTCTGCCCACTTAGGTCAAATAGGGTGTCAAAATGAAGGTCTTGAAAAAGCCATTCTAGAAATAAACATAACTTGATTATTAAATTGTAATGGTTAAATTGTAATGGTTACTGAAATTGCTTTCAGTTTTTGGACAGTTAGCTTGTTATTGGAGAGGATGTATGTATGTATAAGTGTTTGACAATCTCTGCAACCTAAACGGTTTGATGGATTTTGGATTGAGAGGTGTCATCAGATTTGTATTCACCGTGAGAGTTACGCTAGATAATGTTAGATACATAAATTATTATTTTTAACAAAAAATTAAAACCGAATTCAAAAGGAAAAAACAAGAATAATAAAAAAGAAACTAAAAAGTATTAAATAAAATTTATTCTTTAATAGTGCCTGTTTCAGAATTTGGTGAGGCATCAGCCTATTTCCGTACACAATCTTCATTATTTTAAAGTCGGTCCCAGCTTACATGTCATGACTTGTCTAAATTAAAATTTTTGACTTCCCTCCCTCTATCCCTCGATTACTCATAGTTCCCATCATCAGCCACCACCATGGTGAACATGAGACCTATTTGGAACAATATCCTATACAACAAAGAAAAAATTTCGATAATCGGTTCACAAACGGCGGAGCTATGGTTGAACATACATAAAAAAATCCACAGCCGAACATATAATCTTTTCGTTTCTGGAAGTCGGTTAAAAAATAAAAATCGACTTTCACCTCAGAAACAATTAGAACTGAAAAAGTAACAACTGATTATTTTTCTCTATTGGCGCCTTGCAAGGATTGCCCTGAGCGTCATCATTAACCGTAATCAGTCTTTATAACTTTGAAGTCGGTACCAGCTTTTACAATTTCTTAGATTCTTGACATTGAACTTACCCTTAAAGTTACCGACTTCAAAATTATAAAGTTTGATTACGGTTAACGTTGAGGCATAGGCCAATCCCTATAAGGCACTAACAGAGAATAAGAATTATTCGTTACTTTTCAGTTCGTATTGTTTTTACTATTAAAATCAGTTTTTTTTTTCAAATTATTTTTCTCCTTTTAGTTAACTGTTTGTTAATTTTATAGTTGGCTGTAGATAAGTCAATCTAAGTGCGTAGGTATATTCATATTCCTTGAGTGATTTCTCATGAATCCCGCTGATACAGTTCATCTATTTCGAAAACATGGTACCAAATTCTGATGAAATCCTTTCAAACAATAATTGCATTTTAATTAAAAAAACAGATGGCGAAAATTCAATCACTCGTTTTGATGTAAAAGACCATGAGAAGTACCAATTATACGGTTAAAATGTAACGGTGCGTAGCATCATTATAGTGATGATGATGATTATAGATGAAATTGATGAAAGTGACATTTGCTTTGAGTTGTCTAGATAAAGCTGAAATCGCTGAATCGTATCGTAAACCTATAAGGATTCAAGAGGTCTGAACAGCACATTACGAATCATCACATCATTTGACCAAAACTTACTATTTGATTGCATATACGTGGAATCCTTCAGAAAAAGTAAAAATCACTATATGTGTCCATATAAATTTCAAGAAGTCCTCTCAATTTCCCGGATCGCTCACATCACCATTTTTGTAAAAATGAAACTAACCTGCAGCTATACCCTATACAAAAACGAAAATAATTTCGAAATCTGTGCACAAACGGCGAAGTAATGCGTGGCCAAACATAAAAAAAAAGGAACATAGACTCGTATAAGGTCGAATTAAGAAACCTTCTCCTTTTTTTGAAGAATCTGTGCACTGTGCAGTAGTCGAGGTGTAAATAGGTACATAATAAAGTGTGTTTTTTAATACTTTAATGAATTTGTAAAAAATGTTACTGATCCGGGTTTCTGCGGATGAATCTATATAGGTTTTTTTTTATTATATTCAATAAATGAAAGAGATAAATAATATATCATTACAACAAACCTTTATATTTTAAACATTATCATTTTCTGTTGCGTTCTGACTTTTTACTTGATGTACATTATAAATAATGTAAAAAATATGATATGAATAACGCATGTGAACTGTTGGAACGAACTGAATTAAAATGCTTACACTTTATTAAGAATTTAACTGATATTATTTGTGGCTACTGATTTTATTAGCTGGTGAGCTTTATAACTTTATGTGGCTTATCTTTACGTATTACTAGCTGACCCGGCAAACGTTGTTTTGTCAAAAAAATTTAGGGTCGTACTACCCCTAACATTTAGGGGGGGGGCTGAAAAATAGATGTTGGCCGATTCTCATAGATACCGAATAAGCACAAAAAAATTCATCAAAATCGGTCAAGCCGTTTCGGAGATGGCAAAGAAAACTGTGACACGAGAATTTTATATATTTGATAATAAAACTGTGAAATTGGAGTGTAAAATATTAAACGCACATTTAATATTATTACAAAATAATCATTATGGGGGTGTTAAGGAACAGTATATTACTGTTTACTTAGTTGTATAGAACACATAGCGACAAAAAAGTTGTCTGTTTGTACGCGTTAATCTCAGGAACTACTAGGCGGATATGAATAAATCATTTTTTTAATAGAATCAGGCGTTACTTTGCGGAAATTCATAGCTTCAAGTTTAGTAAATTAAGATTTAGCAATATTCCGTGAAAATTAACCTCAACCTGCAAGTAAAAATGCGGGTTGAGAACCTCGACGCACATTTCAGACAGGGGCATCCTCAGGATGTGGACTCTACGAAAATCTTAATTTACTAAACTTGAATTTTTTTTTGTTTACTAGCTATTAGGTTTGGGCAACTTAAAGAATAATTTATTTTCTGGAAAATGTACGGGTCGCGCGTGATATACGAAGTTGCGGACACCAACTAGTTGGAAATAAATAAATCAAAATATCTATGAACACCACGTTCGTCTGGCTCCATATACCTGATGGACTTGTGTTACGGGTAGCAGAAAACGGAAATATATTTAATATGTGCATTTATACGATATTTATTAATTATTTTAATATGATATGACCTTGTTACCGGTTCTTCAAGATAATTATTACATAAGGTTAAAAATGCATATCGAAAGTGAAATTGTCGAAGGGTTTGTGAGGTTAAACTAAATATAGACCTCTCAATAAAGAAAGTTCGATACTGAATAAGTAAAAATCTTTACATACGTTATTTATTAAGTTTTATGGTATTCAGGGGCCTAGCGAGTAGACGAGTTACCTGATGGAAGGCAACTGTTGTCGGCGTTTTTATGAGGCAATAGGGCAGGGTATTATGTACTTGAGATCGGAAAATGTCACATTGGTACACGCCTCCACCCGGGTTTGAAATTTTACAGTTATTATTATGTCCGATTATATTGAAAACAAAATTTTATTACATTATAAATATGATTTCAAAGAAATTTTACTGCTTGATGTCTATTCAGCTCATATCAAATGACTTGACTTACAATAGTTTCAAATCATATGAGAACCGTACTGCGATAGAACTATTTTATGTCCCTTTAAAATGTATTCACGATATTAAAGCTCAATCAGTTTAGTGGTTTTAACTGGAAGAAGTAACAGATAGACAGACACTTCCGCGAACAATTTCCGCGCGATAGACGAATTTTGGTACAGCGGAGTTGCTTGACTTGTATTTACAAGATTATTAGATTGGAGGTCCTGGTGATCTATAAACACAGGCTACTGCCTAATTCAGATACCAGCTCCTAACCTTCTATGTACTTAGCATAAGCATTGTATAAATATACATATATATTAGTCTTTAAGATAGATTGTTGTGAGATATAAAGATAATAATAATTATTATTAAAAAATTCGTTTATCTCGCAGGAATCGTACATTTTCCGAGATAAAAAGTATTCGATGTCCATCCCTGGGACTCAATGTATCTCCACACCAAATTTCAGTAAAATCGGTTCAGTAGTTTGGGCGTGAACAGACAGAATGATAGACTGACAGATACACAAACTTTCGCATTCATAATATTAGTATGGAAGTATGGATTGTTGATGATATGATCATTATAGCTAATAAGCTAGACGTCCCATACTGTTTAACTAAGACCATCGTATTTTTTCTGAAAAACTCTTCATTATGTTTACTATCAACATTCCTACTTTCCTCGCTCAACTTGGTTCGTCCGGAACTGCTTGACGTATACTTGTGGTTCTGCCGTATTCGGCGTGGATATAAATAACGCGTTTGATCAACCGATCACCGCATTAACAAGTTAATGTCGAGTCAATCACGAGACAAAGCTATGATAGACGGGTTCTGTAGAAAATTTTAATACACGTAAAAGCGTGGGCGGATTTACCCAGATATCAATTTTAAGAAAATTGTTAATGAATTCTTATTCCTCCTTTCTCAATAAATGATCTTACCAATACTTTATTTCTATTATTTGAGTTTAGAATGTATTAGAAACAAAATATCACAATATTCACATATCCGGCCAAATGTAGGTATCCATTATGGGAGAGTCCATTAGACAATGTTGTAAAGTGTACTTTCTTTTACACTACTTAATATTTTGTTCCAATTTTAATCGTTGCAGCTACAAAGCTAAATGACCAAAAAACAGAAAACCCAACTGCAACCACCATTGTAATTTAAACTTCAAGTTATGTATATTTATAGAATGGCTATTTAAAGCTTTGATTTGATTTTGATACTCTACTCGACCTAAATAAGCCCAAAAAAAAATTTGAAAACCTCACAATTTTTACTTTAAAATTCGCCATTTTGATTTCTTTATTTTTTTTTGTAATCAGTTTACTTGCGCTATCAAGACGAATCTAACGATAAATAATAATAATATCTATGGACGCTTCACACCACATAAGTCTGGTCCCATGCTAAGTACCCGAGGGACTTGTGTTACAGGTACCAGACAACGTAAATATATTTAATACTTTTTATACTATACACATATTTAAGATTTTTATTAAATGATACACATATTTAATACACATCCAAGACCCAGGAACATTGAAAAACTTTCGTTCCGTCAACGGGATTCGAACCCGCGACCCCCGGCTTAAGCTACCAACGCGCTTACCAACTGAGCCACAGAGGTCGTCGCTATAAATAAAAAATCCCGAGAAAATTCAGCTCAAGAAGTTTTTTTTCACAAACTGGCAATTAAAAAGCTAAACATAATTGAAGACATCATTGGAATAATTAGAGAGCAGCATATGCAGTCAGAAAGGTTAGAGAAATTTCTGACGAGGACCCGTGTCCTCGTCGAGGAATCGTCCCGTTACGATTAGTACATTTTATTTGTTTTCATAGTAGAATGGCATATGGAATCCTTTTATGGGGAAACGCTGCCGACATCAATACATTTATCAATACATCAATACATTCGTGCTGCAAAACCGAAACCTTTTGCTGAAACCTTTTGATTCTCGCAGAGATAATTTTCGGTATTCTAACTGTTGCTTCTCAATATTTTTTTAAACGTATATTTTTTTAAACATAAATTATATTTTAGACAATGTAATGTATGTTTAAAAAAATATAAGTAAATTTAAATCTAAAAATTATATTCACTAAACACTAGAAATAAGCACAAGGTAGATTTACCAGTGATCAGACTTACTAAAGTAAGTAAATCTTTTAAGGGTCAATGTATACGCCTTTGCAATAAAATTCCGGAAAAAATTCAAAATTTTTCTATAAACAAGTTTAAAAAAGTCGTAAAAGAACGATTGTGTGCTAAAGCTTACTTTAAAATTAATGATTTTATTAACGACAGCATTCCTGGCAGTAGAATGGCTCCTTGCCAAGCTGCTTCTGTATAAAATTGAAAGTCTTGACTTATAATTATGTAACATTGTTTTTTTTAGGATTTTATATATAAGTTACAATATATTGTAATATATGTAACATATTGTTTTTACTTACAATTATTTTTGTAACTAAAACAATTATTGTTTGTTACTTTAGCTTTAAGATATAATATTGTTATTTTCCATCTTTTAGGTAAAAGATCGACCCATGCGAGTTTCTTACGCCGGTTCTTCTCACCAGGTTAGTTCCAGAACCGGTGGTAGGCACCGTAATTTCAACGTTCAGAAAGTGTATCTAAAGTACTTATTTTGAATAAAAAAAATTTGATTTTGAGAGAATATCATTAACTTCTCTTTTATAATTTGATCAAATCTTGTACACATTTTATCATTCAGCTAATGTGTCTACACATAATAACTTGAAGTTACACATAATTCACTTTTTGGATTTATCATGTATAATATTTTTTCAGGTCCTTAAAACCTTTTACTAATACGAAAAAACGGAAAATTTCTAAATGAGCTATCTGCTTCTTTCTCTCGTGTCTTCAATAAGACATTTTTTGTCTCCTTAGTAGGTATGTGTTTGTTGTATAACATACCAGGCATAACAATTAATAAGTAATGATTACAATGCAACAATTAACTCCATAAGCTTGGAGTATCACCTCATCTTCTCATTCCAAGTCGACACAAACTTCTTTTCACTTCAATTCCCGTAAGAACTAAAGATGTCATTATACTCAGAACGGTCTCGGTAAGGCCCCGTGGGTAACTTAATTATGATTTGCTTTTTATTATAATCCAAAGTTGAGTTAGGACCTGTTTCGACGCGTACAGATAGATGTTTTATGGAGAATTTGTAAAATAAAGTTCACTAGAATAGCCTAACAGAAACGTTATCAGCAAGCGGTGGTTTTAAAAAAGGTTTGAAATATATTTGAATGCCACTTTATAACTCAGACGCTCAAAGGCAGTAAACAGGGGTTACCCAGAATTCATAACCTTCTTACCACAGCTACGTTTATGACGTCATAAATGTATTTGTTAAGTATTTGTAAATAAAAGTTTTATTTATTGTATTTACCATTCACGATAAGATTATCTCAATCCTAGTATTAAAACGGTGTACCGTACTTAAAAAACTCCATTTTTGGGAAAATGTATTCAGCTTAAAAAAAGGTTTTGGAAAATTATTCCATTTTAATTTACTTACGTTATATGTTGGTAGTATCCTACTAATATTATAAATACGAAAGTTTGTGATTTTGTGTGTACAATGTAACTTCTTCACGCTTAAACGGCTGGACCGATTTGGATAAAAGATGGCTGATATTCTGAATTAACATATTTCAGGCTACTTTTTATTAGGCTGGTAGCAACGCGCGGCAAAGCTAGAATTCAATTTTTACAGTTTTACAGTTCGGTATAAAATTGAAATGAAAAATTCGGTAAAAAATAAAATAGAAATAAATAAAGTTTTCAAAGCTTTGAATGCTTCTTATTAACGGTTTTTATTAGTTCTGTAATTTAGTGATTTATCATATTATCTTATGTATTGTGTAACATTTTAATAACTGTTTGCTAGATTTCAAAAAGATTTATTTACTCGTTAAAATTATGCAAAAAAATTAACTTCTTGAAAGTTAATTTTTTTCACTTTCGATTCTTTACCTAGGAATCATTGATGTTACAGTCCGTTTCAATATACAAGCACTTACCAGTGATATTATATACTTGCAATAAATGAGCTGGGCGATTTTCTGTCAATTGAGTCACAACTCAACAAGGATAAGAATGTACCGGTTGTAATGTTAGGACTACAAAAATTATTAACAATTTTCAATATAGCTTATGTGACGTAAAAGAGTACTAAGTTGAACTGCAAGCTTAGTCACACATTTTAAAACTTTCAGCTATGTTTATTAATAAACAAACTTTTCATACCGAATCGATTGCAGTCATTACCAGAAATATTCACTGGCTGTAAATGAATTTAACTAAATTGGAAGTCCTGTACGCGTTAGAAATAGTCACGATTGACGTAGCACTGAATACGTACACATCTGTGGGAAATAAATTACCCTTTAACTGGAAGAGCATTTACTGCTATTACTGTTTTAATCATTAAAATGTTATTGAGCACATTGAGGTGCATATCCGTTTAAAGTTATTTAAAGAAAATTAAATCGCTATCACATTTCACTCCGAAAAGAAACCGCATGCCCAATTTAGCACTTTAACTTAATCTAAAAAAAACTAAATGAAAATATTTGAGTTAGTTTAAAAAAAACAGAACGTCTTAAGTACGCTGTCTTTCACCGTCTCGAGAACTAACCCGACATGACTTAAAAAGAGCTTGTTGTTTTTGAAATTTCGTGATAACTGCATGAGCTTTTGCGTTTATTTCTAAATTCTAATGATTGTTCGAAATAAAAAGATTGTAGAGATAATATGTAGGTAGTCACAGTTTTCAATGACATGAAACACAAAAGTAATAACATTCAGTCACCATGGCAACAGGGCTTTGAACAGATAGAATCGGTTTCCTGTGTGTCGCTGAGAGTGACATTATCAAAGATTTCTATTCCTGGCCTTTTGCACGCAGTGACGCCAATGCCCGCTCTAAAAGGCGCATTGAAAATGTTTTCTCTCTGCTATATTAGTTTAATAGTTGTTGACTGGTTTGGTTTTTTACATTAGATACTAAACCTTCTATTTGTTTTACGGAGAAATTCGTTGTATCGAATCAAACGTTATCTCTTTATTCGGAATGAACCTGGAATTCCCGGAAATTAAACATTATAACATGCTCTGTCCAAGGTATCTTCAGACAAATAAAATTGGCTAAAAATTAATTTATGTAACCACCAGTGTTTCAAGTCTTAAAATCTTTTAGTTCCAGCTGTCACACCAACTGTATACCAAGCTTCTTTTTTTTAAATTATCTTTTATTCTTTTTTCATAATTATATAATTGTAATGTAAATCGTAAATGGGACCCAGGTGTATAAATAATGCTGGAACATCTGGTAATCATTGTTTTGTATTAATGCCGATAGTACTCTAGGGGCAATCGACTGCGCTAACAATAAATTATACCATTAGTGGAACCCGATGCTAAATTATCATAATTATTTTGTTAGAACATATATCTATCTATATATTTATACGCGAGCGGAAAACTTTGTACCGCTTTTTACGAAAGACGCGTAGATGTAAAAACATGAAATTTCTCCCACTTATAGTTGATATGGAGGAAGACCATAGAATACCAATATTAAAATATGCTTTAATTTTACATTTTTTTAATAAACAAAACGCTACGCACACAACAATACGCTCACTACAATATTTTGATATGACGCGATAATCACACATGAAATACTCTTTTGCTTGTGGTTGAATTCTGTGATTTATTTTATAACATTTATTGGCCTGGTAATGAGTCTTTAGTGTCAAATTAAAGTCTGTGATTGAATTGAAAAATATTTACTGTCCGAATTCGACGTAAGCGTCCGTGGCCTAGTGCGTACTGATTAGACCTTTGGTTCGCACTCGAGAACGTGCTAGGTTTCGAACCTGGGTGGAGGCGTGCACTAATCCGAATTCTGATCTCAAATACAGAAGCTCATTTGCCATAGGAGAGCCATGATCCGGCACAAATTGGAAGGTTCAACAAGAGAGAAACCACGGTCTCACAGAAAACTGACTTGAAACAGTGTCGCACTTTTTTCCCAGTCCAGAGAGATCCAGTAAATTCAGCTTACGAAGGTCCATCTTCCCTAAGCCTCATTCTCTGTCCCTATTCCCATTACCGATGCCTGTAGACGGTAGTCGTTTTCCATCAAGTTATCCGTCTGATCATTTGAAAAAAAGTTTCGAGTGTTTTTTAATGGGCTTTGGCTCACCACACATTCCCACCACTGCATCTGTGTCGCCAGCATCGACAGCGGTATCCAACCATACATCTTAAGGATCCCGAGGGACTTGGTAAAGCTACCTTAGGACCCGCAACGAAATTAATCAGAAGATGATAGGAGGAATAGGAAGTAGAATTAGAATTGCCTCCCCAAAATTATGCCAGAGTTCACGCTCCCAAAGAATATAATGAACGGTTTTTTACACATTTTGAAGCCCATGACCCCACAATTTTAAGTTTCCATGTCGGTTGGCTTAGATAAATCCTATGACGGGTCGTCATTCCAGGGGCTACACGGGACGGACGTGCGGATTACAGATTGTGATTGATGGCGGCTCAGTTGTCTATGCCCACAATAATTTTTACGAAACGGCAATTTTTATTGTTTCAGGGCGGTCATTTCATCATCCTCTATTACATAACGACAATTCCTTTATTTTTCCCAATAACTCGTCCAAGGACAAATTTTATGTTACATAAAAGTAGACAGGGATTTTGTATTATGTATAGCTAGCGTAGCGTCCCGTGACGTGTTCTGCCGTCCTCAAGCTTAAATGCCGTTAGCCAACATTTGGCCGATTTTGACTTCTTGATCCCATCATAATTAGAAAAAAAAGCTTTATCGACTTTCATTGTCATCGAGTTATTAAAAATAATATCGCCGCTATGAAGTAGCAAGCCCTTAGATAAATTGTAGCGTTTTTGCTCATAAGTCAAAAAGTACTTTTTGTACAATCAAAGAACTTAAAAGAGATACAGATCGTGGATCTAAGTTATTTGGCCGAGTTGTGTCAAACGCACCCGACAGATCACAACTAATATGGAATTGACATATTCCGACCAATGACGTAGGCCCGTCAACTGGCTCTCTTTTAATTTCCCCCATTATACATAGCGGCATTCTATCTTGAGGATGACAGTGTTTTGCTATGTATAAAATAAAATATTGTACAATTTAATAGTAAGGGCTCGCTGTACTCGCTCAATAGAGTTTTGGATTTTATTTTCATATTTTATTCTTATTTAAAATTGGGATCCAAGTTCCGAACGAAACTTAAAAGGGCTTCATAATCACAGCAAAAGCCGGACACTCGGATTATTTCTTTTAAAATAATGTCATAAAGTTTACTGAAATTCATCGGAAAACGTTTTAATTACTTTTTAAAAGAAACATTAAATTAAACGTTTGAATTCGTGTCAATCTGGAATTCTCGGATATTGGAAGCTATGCGAATGTTTTCGGTTCCGGAAAAATGCCATTAAAATAACAACTCATTTCGCTCTATCTCTTTAATAAATAATTTATTCGTAGATTGACGGAATGGCCGCTACGATGAAGCATGCAATTAAAATCAAAATGGCCTGATTTTCAGTACGCTGACAAGATGGATGATTATTTCAATCTCGGCTTCCGAGGCGTTCAACTATTTATGAAATCAAATGGGACCCTTATCGCGCGGAATTAATTTTGGACCTCTATCAAAGCTGTCAGAAGTTAAGATATCATTGGAAATGGACCCACGCTTCGTTACATACATGTACAAACTTACGGCAATAAATTAACTTGACGCAAATGCCTCTCGGTTTTGTGTGGAACATTAAATTGTGCATGAGATTACTACAACGTCCTAGCGTCTAGCGGACCCGACAGAAATGGTCCAGGGTTAGCTAATAAAAAAACGAACTAAGTATCCAAATGTACCCCGAATCGTAAAATTATAACCTAAAAATCTGTCACAGTCACAGAATACTTTGGAAAACCCAATGTCACAACGTTTATCACATAAATCTTACAAGCCCTCATAAAACTGCGCTTATACGCTAGTATATATTAAGATGTAAGGAAGTTCAATCGGAAATGTGTTTGTATAACGCTGGTTATGTAAAAAGGCACAATACCATATTTGTCAAAACTGAGTTTAATACACCAAAAAATCAGCATAGTCTCTATTCATATGTGAATTAAACTCATATTCGTATGTCAACAAATTGTTAAGTTACAACACTAATGTCGTTTTGTGATTGGTCGAATCTTGCGGCAATTTTTTTCTTTTCTCTCTCCTGTAAAATTGACAATTTAGAATTGTGTCACTTTAATACATAACCAGCGATATGTATTTAAAAACAAAACCTAGGATTTTATCAACGGAATTTCTATTTAGGGGTGCACAAAGTATTCGCTGCGTAATATTTGAAGACACATAAATATGCAAACAGAGGATTCATTTGAAATGCTGAGCGGACCGTCTTCTAACGTTAAAACTACACGTACAGCTTCCAGCGTTTTTTACATGAAATGAGAAAACTCTTTACAATTGCATATGCGAACTTTCCCACATCTATTATCTTTCCACCCCGTTTAGTTTAAAAAGGGAATTCTCTGTTGGTGTACGCGACGCATTTTATTTAAACACATGTTTTTATATTCGATCGCACCCGACCTGACAAAAAGCGGCTTTTAAGTTTTAACCCCGGTTTTTCTTTCTTTGTGTAGGGCGTTTAAAAGAGTAAACTGTCTAGCATAACGTTACATAATAAAACGTCCATTTTATCGAAAAGAAAGAAAAGTTATTTGGTTGATTGTTTCGTTCACGCTCTAACATAACAGAGCAACGAATCATCGTGATTTTTGGCATTGAACACTTAGTGGAAAGTAGGCTACTTTTTTAGTATTTTCACTCCATTTTCACATTGCGTGCAAGCGAAACGGGGCAAAGACAAAATACAACATAAGTAACACTAAAAAACTAAGTAACACTAAAGAGGAATTTTCGTTTCTTATTTTTATTAATTGTATATTACTTTTTTCCGTTAGCGAGTAGAGGTTTTAGAAACTCCGAATGTACAATCAAGGTTTTCTCCTTTATATGTCTTATTGAAATAATAATAAAATTTAAAAATATTTATTTATAGGATAAGAACTGCTTACTAGTACTACAAGTTGTCATTAACATAAGATAATAATTTTGTACGGTAGACACAAAACAAGTAACTATTTACAAAATCATATAATTTATTTGTCAGTTTTCAATGTTTTAAAAGTGTTTAGCATATTTTTTAAAATATGCAACATCATTTCGTAACTTTAATATGAACGTTAAATAAATATTTTAATTGAATACAGCATAATATTATGTCCGGTTAATATAATTTGTGTTAATCATTTTATACAATACATCAACAACTGGAGAATTGCCAACTGTCTGATACCTAACATGTCAATGTTGTACTTGAGTTCATAGTGTTTCCGGTCAATATAGGCGACAACGGTTACTAACCCTATGTCAAAAAATTATCATTTCTATTGTGCAAATACAAAATGATAATTTTTTTGACAGAGAACTGCCGATTTAACTAAGAAATCTGATATTTATACCATGCTAACCAGAGACATGTAGAAAGCTTACACTAGCTTCTGACGCGCTCGGGTAAATCAAAAATTCCTCTTTTGGGCTCAAAATATACCTCTTTATTTATTCAGCATAAGCACATTGTATAATGAACCGTATAAGCCAGCTTCAAAAAAGACTTCGACAAACTGACAAGTCAGCACGAGTACTTTAAGCCTACTTGGATTGGCTAAGCAACGCAGCGAGTACCGGTGAGTAACGATATCAGCAGGCCTATTATGACCTCTTATTTCCAGCCAGTTTACGCCCGTAAACATACTGGCTGGCATTTCGGTATTATG
>JAOTAV010050649.1:0-16283 GCA_026546445.1 Cyclargus thomasi
ACCAATTACATATATAAATGTGATTATTATTTTTAAATATATTACTCTATGCTATTGTATATTTAACTTTTTTTTTTTGTATTGTCATCTCACCAGATCATTCGGGGTGGGCATCAGATCATTCTGGGGTGAGGACCCCCCCCCCCCCTACTTTACACGTCTATACCAAGAACATTGAAAAACTTTTGCGCTGTCGGTGGGATTCGAACCCGCGACCACCGGCTTAAGTTACCAACTGCCACAGAGGTCGTCAAAATCTCAACTCATATTGAATGCGTCGACGTCCCTCATAGTTCTATAATTTTTATGCTCCCACACTCTTCATACCCAAACCACTGAATAGATTTTGTATGGAGATACTTTGAGTAGAGGCAATGTACAATATTGAATACTTTCAATATCGGAAAAATGCACGGTTACCACACAATAATCGAGTTTCGGCGTAACGGTATTACGGCCGCTATCTTAATCTTAAAATCTAATAATAGGATTGTAGCTGTAGCTGAAAAATATGATGAAATATTTAATAATTCTAGTGCCAGTTACATATTTCGTTTAATACGAGTTGCCTAAGCCGAACAAGCTCTGAATTATATTTAAAAAAAAAACTAAAAGAAAAAGTAAAACCAAAACAAAGAATTAATGTTAAAGCCCTTGACGCAACAATAATAAGGGACGTTTATGAAAAAAAATTAAATTTCGTCGTGGCGAGTTTAAGAGATTCGCCGTAACGACATTCGTTATGTGGAGAGCCCTCGACTGGAGGGCCACAGAAAACGTCAAAGACCCAGGATCGGTAGGGCATAATTAAAACGGCTCTCAGACTATCTCCGTTGCCTAGCAACATCTCGAAACTTCACTTTTCTGTCACTTGTTGTGTCACTGTCACTTTTGTTAAACCAAGACAGGTCCTAACATTATTATAATTTAATATTATAATATTTTACTGCGACATTCAGAGGCGAATATTTAAATAAAAATCGTATTGTTATTAATTAGGAATAAATCAGACTAGATGTAGCACTGTGGTCGAAATTTGATCATACATTTTTAAATACATAGTGTAAAGGAGCTATAATAAAATATAATCTATGATCAATTCAATCGCAGACAATGAGCCCATGTCAATGGCATGGGCGCATTACCAGGCCGTTAAAAAAACTGTTTTTTCGTCTGTACGAAAAGACGAAAGAGAATTAAGTATTCTAATGTATGTGACCAGAATTTAAAAAACCACCGTATTAACATTGTGTTAACATCGTTTTAACATCGTATTAATATCGTATTAACATTGATTTAACATCGTATTAACATCGTGTTGAAATCGTATTAAAATCGTAAAAACAGCATAACAACCTACTCATAATCTTAAAAATTAAAAAAAGCTCTACATTTCACATTAAACTTCTTTTTGCTTTGACTGTTTGTAAATTTATACGTTACTTAATATTTAATGCTACACTAAAACTGTTTACCTCATCAGAAAAAAGCCCGTAAACATTGTAATTCCTCCTCAAGTGTGTTCATATATTCATGGTACCTCCAAAATCTTGAAGTCCATAAACTTCCCCATAAACTCCACACGATTATGGTCGTGAATGAGCTATGAAAACATTATGCCCTAAAGAATGACGTATGAAAATATAATGCCCTTAAAAAGGTCTTCTATTTGACGTACGGTAATAAGGACACCTGGTGGAAAGTATTTGTACTAGTAATAATTTATCCAGTATGGATAAGTCCATGAAAAATGTTAAGCGTCACTATTACTTTTTTCTCAATTTATTTTTATTTTGGCGCTGTCGTTATCGAAATCGTTTCACATGCAAAACGGTTAACATTATGAAACTCAAACATTTAATTTATATATAGCTATTATTTTTATTATAAAGTATTATATTCTAAGTCAGCTATTACATTACCTGCATACGGACCGTTTCTTACGTGCGTCAAACTCGCACTTGGCCGATTTTCTAGATTTTATTAAAACCTATGTCACTCTGAAATAATATAGCAATCCAACGGCGAAAGAACTTTGAAATCGGATCAGTACTTTTTGGGCTTATTCGTAACATGCATAATATGCAGTCACCCCCCACAGGTTACATGTAAGAGCTTAATTCTTCACCAAGGCATATCCTAACATCAGTAATTTATACAGTGTATGTAGAATTTTCGATCATCCTTGTAATTTTAACAAGGGTCCATAATTTTGATACCTCTGGGAAGTTTTTCATTCGTTTCAAAACATCGCCGACGCAGCAATAATTTATTTTCAGTGTGTTTTTTTTTACCAGATTTATTTTACCTGATTTATACTCGTTCGTTTTAACTTTAGAAATATTCCGTTCCTCATAAAAAAAAATGAAATTTGTAGGTTTTAATTGATAAATAAATTCATGTAACAAATTTATTATAATTAATTAAAGTGTGCCTTTCTATCTAACCGTTGTGTTTATTCCCCTCTTCGGAGACAAATAAAGGGGTTTTTCTATAATATTTAGGGGGCAAACGAGCCGACGGGTTACCCGATGAAAAGCAACTGCCATCACACACGGACACTCGTGACATCCGAAGAGTTGCCGGCCTTTATGAGGGAATAGGGATAGGGGGATTACGGAACTCACTCACTGGACGAAACACAGCACAACGCCGTTTCACGTCAGCTTTCTGTGAGGCCGTATTACTCCGGTCGACCCGGCTCGAAGCATGGCTCTCCCATGGCAATGAGCATCCGTATTATGTAATTGAGATCGAAAAATGTCTCATTGGTACACGCCTCCACCGGGGCTCGAACCTGCACCCCCTCGAGTGCGAACAAAAGGTCTTACCCACTACTTACATTACATTAATTTTAGTAACACAATGACTATAAAAGCTACAAAACTGTTGCTAATACACGTCGATAGAGCTTTTTCTTCCGATTATGATGGCATCAAAATATTAAAAAACGACGTTAGACGTTGGTTAAGGGCATTTAAGCTTCAGGACGGCAGACTAGACTACGGACGCCTTTGTTATCCAATTGTTTCTCAAACATGTTTTTGTCTTTACCAACAGGGACCTGGGTTTGGACTTCCCACAGTGTACGCTTATTTCGCAAAAGATGATGAAATCTTTTCGCACTCCATTCGTCGTGACCCTATTCTCTATAATATTGGGTCTATACAATATCAACACGCACCGATCGCCATAAAGCCACCGCACACTACCCATATTGATCAGTCACGTCGGCCATCGCCCATCACAGTCGACGCGTGCCCAGCTTTTATCCTGCTGTTAACACATGCCTTTATTCTGAAAACATTACTTTTTTTCTGAACTTTCTATGAATGTCATTAGTTAAATTACATTATACGTAGGACCTTTTTCACTACTTCCCAAAAATAGTGTCGAAAAAGCTATTCACAATTGAAGACATAAGTGAAAGAAACGGGTAACTAACATTTGAAAAACTGCCGGATTTTTGCATAAATTAACGCTTCAGGATCGAAAAAATGGTTTGAAATTAAAATAATGTAGATTTGATGGAGCTAGATAATAAATTCGTAAAATTACAAGATATGTCAAAATTTGATGGGAAAAAATGAGCATTTACTAAAGTGTTGTAAATATTAGTTATCCGCTTCATCCACTTACGTCTTCAATTCACTTAAGAGATTGTGAATACTTCATTTATCGGATAAGTTAGGGATAGCCTATACGATTCTTATCAAATGCTTATTTATTTTCTAATCACTTATTATATAAAATTTTTGAGCTTGCTCGACACAGGCTACAAAACTACTGGATAATTTCTACTTCTTTTTCTTTTATCTACTGTACTCTCTGATCTTCCCTACGTCGTCTGCCATATTTGGTCACTCTTTACCTGCTCTCTTTATAAATCCATGGGTGTTTAAAATTTAAATACCGAGCTGAAACCAGTTGAGTCTGGAGTCATATGTATAAAATTACTAACGAATGTATCAGTAATTGTTCTTTGAATTAAATTCGTTGACTTTCAGTTCAGCCCTTCCTGTGTAACTAAGTTACGTTGTACGTTTATTTCTTTTGTATAAATTAAGCGTAACGCTCCGAGCAGTTAAGTACGAGTCTTACGTTTCGTTTAGGGCTGCCACGTTATTGTTTCTTCGTACTAAACATCTGCTACGATCGATAAGAGAAATATACCAAAGTGTTTTTTCCAAATTTAAAATCAAAGCATATTTATTTATTTCTGGTACAAAATTTATTGGATATACGAAAGTACGAATTGTTACGTGAGTATGAGTGGCAAGTGGCAACCCTAGTTTCACTTCACCCGTGACTTCGTAAAACAATTGTAAGTTAATGTTACTTAGTGTGTTTCGATTTAAATGAAACGTTACAAGTTTTATTTTCTTTATGTTTCCGTCCACGTACGCTCCGGTAATAAGTTTTAATGACCTTGTAATAAGATGACCAGCCAATAAAATGTATATGTATACAGAAATGTACTACTTTTTGTTTCGCTAATCTATACATATCATACATATAATAAAACAGTAAAATTTTCGGTACAATTAATATTTTTATAAATTACTAAAGGACTTAGAAACAGAAACAGAACACAAATCGACAAAAAAGAAGTTGTCTGTTTGTACGCGTTAATCTCCGGAACTACTAAACGGATTCTAAATCTTTTTTTATTTAATAGCTATTAAGTCTACGCAACACATATGATACTTTTATCCCGGGAAAATGTACGGTTCCCGTGAAATACAAATTTTCGCGCAACGAAGTTGCGGACATCAACTAGTATCAAACACTTTAGAAGTGGTTTTTCTTCCGATTTAAATTTTTATTTACCCAAAGGATTGATTCTTTTTCTGGTAAAAAATTACACACATCCACAGAAAAGCCTACAAAATTTCAAACCAATCCAAACTTTTTTTGGAGAAGTTTGAGACTAAAATATAAATTTACTAATAACTAAATAACATTCCATTACGCCACCACTTAACCCTACACCCTTGCCTGCCTTAAGCTAATAAAAAAACAAAACAAAACAAAACACACGGTCCAATAGACCGCACAAAGCCTTCACAAGACAAACTTTAAATTGGTCATCATAGTCCTGAAGTTGGAAGTATTCGAGTGAATGCTGGCGCTTGTTTCATTATACCCCGCTTTGTAGTTTTATCTCGCCCCCACTAGTTTAATGTAAATTGTTTTATTGCCTGCTACTCTGACCGCTTACAAGCTACGTGACGACTAATCGTGCGTACGATCCGATCCCGATATTAAGTCGCTTTAATGTCATTGGTCTTTATTTAATAATTATAAAAATAATTGATATTTTATATTATTTATCTATTTTATTATTAGAAATTGGAAAATATTAATTATTCTATTGATTTTATACATTTAAATATTATATTAATCATCAATTTTATGATAAACCCAATTACTTTTTATAATTAAATTGTATTTAAATAATAATTAACTTAATATTAAGTAATACTCGTATTTAAATTGCACGTGATTGTGATGGCAGAATGTTAGAACAGTAAGTAGTTTTGAGACCTAGGTATCAACAACATTCTAGCAATAAAGATGTTTGAATATTTGAATTTATCGTCGTGTTAATAATTAAGTTTGTTTGTTTTTCACTATACATCATATTATGTGACTGGACCAATTTTATGGATTTTTTGTGAGTATTAAAAAGGATCTAAGAATAGTAAAGATTCACATATTATTATCATCCTAACGTGCAGTCACGCCAGGCCGATGATAATAATATGTCTATATAATAATCTGTGAAAAACTAGTTAAATAATTAGACAGGTAAATTGTGGTTTTTAAAATATAGTATCAGAAATTTCGTAAGCTCGTACATCGTGATATTTAAAAGGCATTTTTAGTTTTTATTCGCCGTTTTAATGTCGTTAGATGATGCAGCATTTCGTTCTGTCTTACCGCGAACATTTTAATAGCGATATCGCATCGCAATTTGTTAAGTCATTGCGATATCGCACCGCAATTTATCGAGTCATTGCGATATCGCGCCGCAAATTGTCAAGGCACTGCGATATCGCATCGCAACTTGTCAAGACACAGCGATATCGCGCCGCATGTGCTTTTCGTTGTTCATTTGAACATCAACTGCAAGTTGGCTCCATGCCAAGTATTGGTGTTCTTATGACAGAATTTGTTCGGCGCGCAAATATTAAAACTTATCGGTCGAAAGCAGTCATTTTATGACGCGATTGGTTTTCAAAATATAATTAGATGCGGGTTTCATAATAATAGATTGTGATATTTTCATGATATGGGCTTTATGAAAAACTATTGAGGGTTTTGTCTAATTAAAAAACGCACGTGACCTCCATTTTGTGAGCTGGCTAAAGACATTTAAGGTTGTTCAAAAAAAATTGTGAACTATGACAACCATTTGCAACCATTCCCAGTACTGACTGCGGACCGAGTAGGTAGGTAGGTAGATAGGTAGGTAGGCTAGACAGACATACCGATTGTTATATTCTGCTTATAAATAAACTTCTCTGATAGAAATTTTAAGGGTTTCGTAACCAAAAAATGAAAACGTTTATAATTTCGATGTTGTCTGTCCGTCTGTCCTTTCTTTTGATAATAAAAGTCCCTGCTGGTTCTCTAAATCGCGCTATTGCTTACACGACATGGTCTGTTATAAGTGTTTTAGTCTTAAAAACACGTTACCTCAATTTTGTGCTCTACAAAACTAGTCTTCACCACAATAGAAGTTGATTGACTAAAAATGTACGATCACGTGTCCATAATGTATTTTTAAAAATGGAATTTTCGATCATAACTAAACAAAAGGGCGACAGCCTGGTAAAAGTTTTGAACACGTTGTAAAATGCAGTATTTACTGTTATTGCTGTCGCGTGCTGCGCGGTCTCTGTAAAAACACAGGAAGTGTATAAAATATACTGAAATAGAATAGAGGATTTATGAATTTTGCAAAGAGTGCAAATTTTATGTGATGTTAGGTCGCGCACCGTATGAAGTTTAGAGATTTAGTCATCAGTTACCTTTTCCCGAAGCTTCGCTCATGGGGACATTCTTTTGAAAACGTAATGAGAATTCGATACCAAAAAATAGTCTACTTTTACTCTATATCCAACTAATTGCATGCCAAAAACACGATGGTCGGTTGCTTCGCTAGAGCGTCCCATTATATAACTGAGAATTAAGGCAATTTAGTAATAGCCTTATAGCACATAAATTTCATAACTGTTTTCATCGTGAGCATTTACACGTGACAGTTTGCATACACATGTATAATGGGAAAAAATTAAAGAGAGCTACTCGACGAACGTACGCTATTTGGACGGAATATGTCAATTCCATGTTAGTCGTGATCTGTCTTGGCTGGGTTTGACATAACCCAAATTACTTAGATCCACGATTTGTATCTGTTTCAACTTCTTTGATTTTACATCGAAATGTCACTAATTTGTGACACTATTAATAGCACGGAGAGAGACTAAGGAGTGGAACCAAAGTAAGCAGTAGAGCCACTGTTTATTAAAATAATTATTATACAAATATCTGACTCTCACAATTAATCTAATACATACGATTCCATCTCGCACATGTCACACACACATATACGGACCCCACATACAAAACTAACGCACATCTCGAAGAATTATACTGACTGAGACTGAGACTGGGAGGTCGCCCTGTGGTCAATTCGTCCATAAATATTTAAATCTATTGTGTAGATATAAAAAAAAAAATCTATTCTAAGTTCAATCGCAGACTTCAATTTGGCAACGATCTCGTTGCCAACCTTTTTGGTTAGTTCGATAGAATATTTTGTGTATGATTATCGTGTCGTGTCAAAATATTGTAATTTTATTCATTAAAAACATATAAAATGAAAGCATTATTTAAAATGATATTAGTATTCCACGCTCCTCCTCCATATCAACTATAACTGGGAGTAACTTCATGCTTTTACATCTACGCGTCTTTCGTAAAAAGGGGTACAAAGTTTTCCGCTCGCGTATTAATATATAGATGCTGTACTGTGATATGTAGAAAGACAGATATTCCACAGTTGTAAACAGCAAACAACAGTAATTCCTAATGCCAAAGGTAATTAAATATTCAACACGACAAACTATTTCGCTACAGAGTTTGGGAGTTGAAGTATAATATAGAGGGTATAGCAATCCCGAACGGTGCCAGTACTCCGGCTCATAACAAATGCAGTGGCGCGTTAGTTTTAGTTTTAAACCGTATCACTCTCGCGGGCCTAATATATTCCACTAACTTTTATCATCCTGCATAAATAATCGTTCCGCTGAAAACTGGTTAATTTTTAATGGGGTTGCGCCTCTGGGAGTTAATCATTGATCATTTTAAATTATTAATAATGCTACAGTCCGGTGAATTTGCGTAATACATTTTAATGTTTTACTTAACAGTTGACGGACAAAGTTTTTGGGTTTAATGCGATTAAATACTGCTTTAACCGGTCTAGGTATGAGACTCATTAAACTTTTCTAAATTTATTAAAAAAAAACTACTTTCATTATTATAAGTAGGATTTTGACAACATTTTAATATATCATCTTTATTATCGCGTACAATTTACTGTTATAATTAATTATGAATGTTATGATATTTAGGAGGCAAGCGAGCTGACGGGTTACCTGATGGAAAGCAACTGCCGTTGCCCATGGACACTCGTGACATCTAATGAGTCCACTCCGCGAGGCAAGAGTCCACTTCAGCTATTACCTAGACACAGCTTTAAGACAAACAGAGGAACATACGTACAGACAGGTTCGAGAATATTACGGCCGGATAAAATGCAACTTTATGCCATAGACTACAGGTTTCATTTTCCTCTACGCCTTTAATTACTGCGACGACATTGAAAACAAAGCAATGTCGCTAAAAATGAAACTTATAGTCTAGATCATAAAGTTGCATTTTATAGGGCCGAAATAATCTCGTTCTCGGTTGACGGTTTTGGTGAACAAACGGCGTCAGACTTTGGTTTTGGAAAGATTTAGATGCATGTTATTCTTAATCTAATGCAGATTATTCTTAGCCCGATGGTCATTAGCAAAATCGAAATAGTTAATTGGAATAATAGAAAACACGAGAGTTACATTAAACCGAAATAGTTAAATTATTGGGCCGAATTTAACCGGAGTTAAGTAATGAACCGTTTGGTACAACTTGAGCGGGTTAAGAGCTTTACGGGGATTTAAAATGTTCGGAGTTTACAGCTCACGAGAAAACAAGCGTATTGATTTCTGATATAAAGAGATTTATTATGTCTGTGGCGTGCATAAATATTTTGGAGTAATTATACTCGCGGTTTTGCCTGCAATTTGGATGATCACAATGTTATTCAATAAGGAATAGAACTTACCCAATCTGTTAACCCTCCGTGACCTTTGGTTTCGCACTCGAGACGGTGCAGGTTCGAACCCGGGTGGAGGCGTGTACCGATGACACATTTTCCGATCTCAAGTACATAATACGGACGCTCATTGCCGTGGGAGAGCCTTCGGCACGAACGGGCTCGATAGGTAAAACACCACAGTTTCACAGAAAAAAAACTGGCTTTATTACGCCAGTAATAAAAAAAAGATTAATATGATACGTGTGAGTAGCCAGCTCAATCCCGACGCTAAAATATATTTTTTGAAGCCGTATGTGGTGTTGAATTTGGTGGAAAATCAAATTATCGCTGCGAAATTCGTTTCCATTTCCATCAATTACTTTAGGTTTTAGCTGTGCGATATTTCATAGCGTTTTTATGCGTAGCTCGGTAATAGTATTTTTATTATTACTGGTATTTATTAAAAGACGAAAAGTTTGTTCACATCGAGTAGGATCCGAAACTTTTGAGCTTGTAATGATGAATTTTACAATTATCGTGGGATACGGTTAATTTGCGGAAGGAGATAAATAGGAAAGTTTGTATGTTTGTCCCTCATTTACGCCTTAACGAAACAATCAGTTGACTTAATTTTGGCATGGACTTTTTTTTATTTTTAAATAATTTTCGTATTTTTTACGCTTTTTTTTTAATTTGCGCAAGCGAAGCCACGGGCAAAATTATTTCTTAATCCATAATCACGAAGTGGCCGCATGACATAAAATTATAATTAATTGAGCAATTCCAGGTACGTACTAGTTTTTAAGCGTGTCTCAGACCACAAGAGCTCTTTCTAATCCTTTACTCTCATTTAACCAAGTGAGTCATTTTAGGGGGAGTCTTTTTTACAAAGCCATTCATCCGTTCATCAGCCAATCATCAAGCAAGCTATCAGGCTGCTGCCTCGATAATCCTAAATATTACACGTCTCCTGAACTGAAACCAAACCCACGACCCTCAAGAGCCACGCTATAAGCCACCGGAGATGTTGATTGTACGAAAGCAGAACCAATAATTAAATCCGACTTTCAAAGGCAAAAAACGAAAAAAATAATAATAAAAAGAAACTTAAAAGTATTAAATAAAATTTATTCTTTAGTACCTGTTTCAGAATTCGGTGAGGCATCAGCCTATTCTCGTAAACAATCTTCATTATTTTAAAGTCGGTACCAGCTACCATGTCATGATTAGTCTAAATTTAAATTTTTGAGTGGTATCGACTTCAAAATATTGAAGATTGTGTACGGAAATAGGCTAATGCCTCAACAAATTCTAAAACAGGCACTATCAAAGAATAAATTTTATTTCATATAAATAGAAACCAAAATCACTATATTTTTCCATATAAATTTCGAGGTGTTCTCTCAATGACTCAAGGATCCCATCATCAGGTTACAATTTTTGTGAAGATGATAATTATTAATATTATTTATGGTATAGTAACATATGCTTTCAGTTCTTAAAACAACGCCGAAAATCCCAGAATCGTATCTGTAAGGAATCATGAGTTCTCTCAGTACCTTCGGAACCATGGTATACCTTGATACCAAATCTTATTTTTTGGTAACATACTCGTATACCTGAGACGCTTCTAGGGAAACCAAAATCACCATACGTTTCCATACAAATTTCAAGGAGTTTTTCTAATAATAATTTTTTCTAATAATAAATCTAATTCTCGAGTACTCATGGTTCCCATCATCAGCCACCACCATGGTGAACATGGGACCCATTCAAACAAATTAAATAAGAATACAACAAAGAAAAAAATTTGAAAATCGATTCACAAACGGCGGAGCTATTGTTGAAGATACATAAAAAAATAACCTCCTCGTTTTTGGAATTCGGTTAAAAATCAAATTAAGTTTAGGTGGCGCGCTATTTCAAACAATGTGATTTATTTGCGCTTGTCCGGTCCTTGACATTTTCCCGAAGGTTCTTTTATTGAAGCATACATTCGTGACCAAGTGAATACTACAGACCAAAATTATTTCAATTCTTCGAAAGTGGTGCTTACGTGGTCGGAACAAGAGTCTAGTTGCGGGAAAAATAATTTTGAATCATAACTTTTCAAAGACACATTATTAACATACATTTTTCTTATTTCATGAATAAGAATTTACTATAAGTTTCCTAAGAATTCTGTGGCGCCTTAAAGTATTTTTTTCAAGACATTTTCAAAGAGATAATATAGATAAAACTTTTTCAGTTTTGATGAAATCTTTTGCGTTTTTAAGATAGACAATAAACAACGCATGTAACTCCGTAACGCTAAGATTTATTTATCGTGAGAGAACCGTACATTTTTCCGAATCAAATAAAGTATCCTAGTTTCTATGCCGGGATCCAAAGTATCTTCATATAAAAACTCATCGAAATCGTTTCAGTGGTTTGTGCATAAAGATGTCATAAACATACATACAGACACTATTTAATGTGGTTTAGTATCGAAATGCAATAAAAAAGCGACATGGAGTAGAAGGTACATACTTTATATATGAAAATCAATTTTTTATAAACATGATTTTTCACATATATGTTATTATATATGTTGTCGTGTGTACTAAATATTGTTATCACTATTTTAAAGGTTTCCTCTAATTGGTTTACTGGAAGAGATTCCATCTGGAATAATTGGTACTTTTGTACCAATATGTATATCTAGTTTAAGCTTTCTTTGTAATTTTTCTGTGTTCATAAATGATTAAATTAATAAAAAAAAACATTTTTTTAATTAGTTTTTTTGATATTATAATTTGGCACAAGAATCTCTATAGGTAATTAAATTCTATCTTTCTTCCTACTTGGTATTTATCTGTCTAACTTTCTACTAGAAAGCTATATTCAACGTCATTTTGCCCTCATGTAGACTATGTTCCAACGGTATAACGATTCACTATCATGTGTCCTGAAAAACCCAGCATTCGAGTGGCCGTTAGCACTTCACTATACTTCATCAAGTCGGACGTGGGTTTTATTGTCCTATCGAGATAGCCGAGTGGCAGATAGCCTATTGGCGATTTTGGTCGTATATTGATTACCACTCTGTGTCATTTGAATGTGTTTTTATCACACTGGTCTCATGACATTGGTTTTTATTAAATAAGGAGACAAACGGCTCCCTAATAAGAAGCAATTATCGTCGCCAAAAACAATGGTTTCGTTAAGTTGTATACTAGTATATGTAGTCAGATCAACATTGATAAAACTCACTTGTTACTTGCACTGTTTCAACTATATTTACTATTATTTATAATAATTTTATAAACAATACACGACCGCTTTTGAAATACATCATCTTCAGGTATAGGCAGGTTTGAATTTACGAATATAATTTGTAAATATAGTGGAAACAGTGCAAGTTACAAGTGTTTTATTAATGTTGAACGTGAATTTCCACCAAGAACCAACAATACAATCGATGACGTATATGTACTCAGTATTATAATACTGATACCAGATGCACAAAAATGTGGTTTGTACTATATATAATACAAACCACATTTTTGTGCATCTGGTTTATGACGACATTTTACCGGTCTCCTTTATATTTTTTAATGAAATATATAGGGGCAAACGAGCAACCGTGTCACTTTATGGAAAACACCTACTATCATTCATAGAAACTCGTAACACGAAAAGAGTTGCAGAGGCCTACTTAGAACAAATACACCATCGCCTGGAAGGTTTTCAGGTAGTGTAAAAATATTTAATTTTTCATCTACTTACGTATTCATTCATGGTTTGTATAATATCATTCCATGATGTTTCTCTTTTTTTCGGACTGTCGTTACAATTTAGCTGTCTCCCTCTATTCTTAGGGAGAGAGATTGGATATTATCTACTCTTCCTCCTATCTTTCTTTTGCTTCTTTTGCTTAATTCGTTACGGGTCCCAATGCAGCTTTAGCACGTCCCTCGGGTTCCCTGAGAACATATCTGCGGGATTTCGTGGTTGGATACCGCTGTCGATCCTGGCAACACCGGAGATACAGTGGTGGGAATGTGTAGGGGGTCATAATTCTGTCTTTAACAATTCATTTGGTTTTCCTACAGTAACAACTTCACTGGTTCAATACACAGAATGATTTGCATCTCCATTTATTTCATGTAACTGCATAAAGCTCGGCCAATTTAACTAATAAATTCACGAGCGTAACTCTAGGGTATTTTATGGTTCGCTTCGTGTATTGCCTTAACCGATTGCTATTCTAATAGAAATAAGATTTTTAATAAATTAAATTCATTTGCTCAATTAAACAATTTTCTGTGAGGTGTTATGTCCTCGGTGAAGCCGGTTCATTCGTGTTGAAGCATGGCTTTAAATGTGCTCGCTAATTAGCTTAAGTGGTTTTGTTTGATTTTATTTTTGTAGAGTGAGCATACTACAAAAAACAAATACAGCACTTTAAGCTACGATTAATAAATTCTAGAAAGTTACTTCTACACTTTTACCGTTTTGAATTTCGTTTTTCTTCTGTCATCTTAAGTTAAACTTATAACGATAACTAGTTGATGCCCGTAATGCCGTTGTTGCACGAAAATTTTTATATCACGGAAACCGTAGATTTTCCCGGGATAAAAAGTATCCTATGTGTTGCCTAGACTTAATAGCTATTGAATAAAAAAAAAGATTTTTTCGAATCAGTTCAGCAGTTCCGGAGATTAGCGCGCACAAACAGACAAGCAGACAATTTTTTTCTGTCGATTTGTGTTCTATTACTGTTCCCAAGTCCCGCATATTGATTAGTTTTTAAATATATTAACTGTACAGACACGCCAATTTTACTGAATATGGATTTTTTTTACTCGCCAAAGGCTGGAACTTTGAGGCCCTGGCGTTACTGCGACTCTTAAGGATATATTATGACTCGCAATAGATAATTTATTATATGTATAGATTTATTAAATATAATATGTGTACACCTAGGAATGCCGTACACATTTTTGACAAGCCTCGTGGAACACATTTTTGGCGTAGTTACTCTTCTGTAGTTTTTATTTTCGTAGCCCACAAGACAGGAGGTGGCGTCCAAACAGTTCGAAGTAAATCTAAACACAAACAGCTCGCAAAAGTTACGAAGTTCAGTTAAATAGTTGTCTGTAATTAAGACTTCACCGTAATTCACTAGGCGTTTATCTTTGACTTTGTAGCGCTTTAAGGTCTGTTTACTCTGTAAATACTTAAAGTTATCTATATATTAATACGCGGACGGAAAACTTTGTACCCCTTTTTGCGAAAGACGCGTAGAAGTAAAAGCATGAAAATTCTCTCACTTATAGTTGATATGGAGGAGGAGCGTGGAATAGCAATATTCATTTAAAAATATGATTTAATCTTGCATGTCTTTCAATAAATAAAATGCTACGCTTACTATAATACGCATACTACAATATTTTGAGATGACACGAAATACTCTTTCGTTAATAGTTGAAGTTATTTAACGGCCTGGTAACGAGACCTTCACACCAAATTAAAGCCTTTGATTATAAATTTTCTTATAGCTTGACTACACGATGGATTTAAATTAATGGTAGTAATTAAAAACCTCTTTTTTAATGTAAAAATATTATTATAATAAGAAATGGTCAAAAAAATTATCCCAGAGACAATCAGACGGACGGTTTATAATAAATAACAAATTCTCATTTCAGAAAATTGTTATCGGTGAGAAAATAAAATAGCGTAACATTTATTGAACAAATTTGAATATCGGATCATAAGTCACTGCGGTCGCCGGCGACCATTATTTTATGCGGCAAATACCCATTATTGGCTATTATGAGATTTTTAGAATAATTAGCTCGTCCCGTGTCACTGGTTCCCGTGCAGACGCGCGATGTTATGCGCTAGCGATACAAATAGGGGATATGCGTGTAATACAAAATTTATTGAATGCAAAATATTATGATAGTGGGCCTAAAGATATACAGAATCACAAAGAATTTTTATATTTCTGTTGTCGCTATAACAACGAATATTAAAAACAAAATAGATTAAATATTTAAGAGTAACTCTAGTATAACAAACACGTTTGTTATTGTATTGCAAAAAAAAATAATAATAATAAATCGAACAATTCGACGCGTTTCTTTTCGGTAGCGTGGCTCTGGGCAGCGTGTTAAACGCCGATCGACCAAGAAGCAATGTTTCAAATCCCGTCACATTTTAGTTTAAAAATGTTTTTGTCTATTATTCTTTTAAAATCTATATCCTTTTTTATAAATTTCAAACATTCCAAAATACATTTTCCTAATTTTTTGCTCTGTACTGGTACGGAACTTATCGTGCGCGAGTCTAATCCGCAATTGGCCGGTTTTTTATAATGTAGCTACTGCAAAATTTATTCACACCGGCCTAAAATTATAAGAGTTTCATCTAAAGCCGAATACGGTAGCAATGCCGTGCCGGTCCGAGGCTTGCCGATCAAAAGGTTGCAGCCGCAGTCTCCCGTTTGCACCACCCTAACTTTGTGGTGGCAAAAAACTTCGTACATTAATTATTATAACAATTAATTCGCCTCAATTTATGTGATTCGGTTATCCATTAGTACACTAATTATTTACATTTATAGAACGTGTGATGCGCTGACGCTTTAATAACTGGATAATGTAATCGCTAATTGCCCTCGCTAAATCAAAATGGCGAGATAAAAATAATAATAATATAATTTTATTTCAGACCATAAAATATAGATCCATATTTGTTAGTAACAAAACATTATTTCGTAATACTATGTTTTTTTTTATATAAAAAAAATAATAATAATAAGGTACATGTATAGGCTTTTCGCTCATATCCTTTGTTTGTAATCATTATGTTAGGTTTTTTGTACCTAGGATCTCATCCAAACTTCTTATTCAACTTATAT
>JAOTAV010050660.1:0-42136 GCA_026546445.1 Cyclargus thomasi
ATTACAAACAAAGGATATGGGCGAAAAGCCTATAGATGTACCTTATTTTTAAATAAAAAAAAAAAAAAAAAAAAAACCAGTCGACCAGCGAGTCAACCAATGAGTCGACCAACGAGTCGACCAACGAGTCGACCAATCAGTCGACCAGTCTTTAGTAGTACTATCGAATAATACAAGTTACTTTTTGAAAATAAAAAACAAATCGACTAGTACATAAAATAATGATCAACTCGAAAGCTTAAGAAAGTACAGTACTGCCTGTCGCACAAAGTATCTTTCCTTTGATAAGCGTGAGGTACAATGATCCCGGTTGGCAGCCGCTTGCGTCAGTCGCGACGCCGGCCTTTACCTTTATAGGTTCGAGGTTGCTTTCGAATTTCATCCTTTCACCTTTCTTAGTCTATTGCATAACTAAGATAAAATAATTTTATAGATATCGGAAAATCAAGCACTAAAATTTTACGCTGTTTATGACATACACAATAAATACAAAAATATTTAAGTCTTTAAAATTTTAAAACCATTACAATATCGAATTTCACTTTCGTCAAATGTATTTTAACAATTGTCACTGCCAGCTTATACATTAGCTGGTAGTGTCATCCACACCTCGGAAACGACAAGAGCAACAAAATTGATTTATAGGTAACTAATTAGCCACATATTACTCTATAATTTCGTTCACTTTCAATTTTGCCAATTCTTGAAAGATTCCGAATCTGATTTTTCGGAAACGGTAGGAGCAACAAAATCGATTTTATGGTACTTTACGAGCAACAAATTCTCGCCATGTTAAATTTCATTTTCGTCAAAGATTTAACAATGTCACTGCCAGCTTAGGTGGCAGTGACAGTGTCATCCATATCTCGGAAACGGCGAGAGCAACAAAATCGATTTATTGGGAACTAATTAGCAACAAATTCCTGTTACAATTATTTGTTATTCTGCCCAACTGCCATTGCCAGCTTTATACACCTACGTTGTAGGTCGTCCGTCTTGAGTCAACTAAACAGCTTAACTACTTAAATACGTTTAGACATACACTAAGAAACAAAATGTAAATTGACAGTTGACATAATAGTAAATGAAACTAAATTGTGATTTTTTTGGAATTAAAAGAGAAATAAAGAATGTGAAAAAGCTCGCAAAACCCTTGATTGAAAGGTTTTAAAAAAATATATCTTCTTGTACTCAAATACTACAAAACAAAACTTATATTTTTTGTGGTTTTTACACTATTATAATCTTATACACCACTGGTGCAAAAAGCGGAGATTGATGATATTAGGCAAATAAATCTCACGTAATACAAAATATTCAAAATAGAACACATCGATATTATAAGACATATTTTAGTTGCTATTTTCAGATCGATTTGACTACGTCATATTTATCGTGTAAATAAAGGCAGACGGCCAAAATGTGACGTAGCTGTTCATAGCAATTAAAAGTCATAATAGCCGGGGAAGAGAGAGTCACAGTATTGGAAATAATCCCTTTTTTTAATAAATTTAACATTTTTCATATGATTTATATGATTTTAGACAGCAAGGCCTAAAGCGTTTAGTTGAATGTGACATAAAATAACTATCTGAGAAGCTTGGTTGCGAAAATTGAGGTTTTGTTGTTCTTTGTTATTATAGGCTTACTTTACCATTTAAGCTCTTAATGTGAAGGTATTGCGTAGTTCTTAATGTGAAGGTATTGCGTTGTATTTTTAAAACCTCCTATCTTAATCTGATGGTTTCGATGACATTTCGGTACAAAAAATACTTTTTTGAGAAATGAACTAACTAAGAAATCTGATTTTTATACCATGATAACCAGAGACATATAAAAGCCTACACTAGCTTAATCTGACGCGCTCGAGTAAATCAAAAATTCCTCTCTTGGGTCGGAATCCCTACTATAAAGATCTATTGATTTCACTACAGAAAAAAATTTGTTGGTGGTTTTGTGTGACTGGAAATATTTATTATAATTTTAATAAATATTTCCAGTCACAAAAAAGTTTTGGTTTTAGATGTAGGTTGATATTTGAAGGAAAATGTTTCCGCAAGTCTGGGAAACATTTACCGTAGCAAATGTCACAAGTTCTTGAATATTTTCATGATGACGCCATCTTTGATGAGGAACTTTGGAGGTCGATGCTTGTGGGGTGCGGGCAACCGTTCGAGGTTGACCCCGTTAAATGTGAAGTTGCAGGTGCAGGAGAAGGTGGTGCAACACCACGTTGTCAGTACACCACGGCGGCTCAGCTCGTAGTACGTGTGCGTACCCAGCACCGCTATGGTCTTGCCTGTCTTCGTCTTCACCCACTTCACCACTGAAATAAAATCTTGGGTTTGTACTTATCACTTTTTTTCGGATTGTTGTCTTTATGAATGCTCTAATAATAAATTAACACTATCGTTTGTGCCCAAAAGTACCACGGCGGAAATTGAATCAGAGCCAATCGAACCTACGCCATTTGGTCGGTAATTCATGTATCTGTCGGCTGAGTTTGAAATAACCCGACCATTTATTTCATTTATTACCTAGATCAACAATCTGTATCTGTTTCAATTTCTCTGATTGTGCATTATATTCAAACAAAATGATACCTTTTTAATCTCTCGTTTCCTAAAGAATGCAATGACATTCTTTTCGAAAACTTGTCGCTTATATCAATGGATAAAACCGACAAGTTTCCAACAATAGTTCTTGACCCATTATACTTCAGACGATAAATTCAATCAGTCTTTGAATAGCAAAAGTCAAATCCTTCTATTTTTTCATATTTAAAGATCAATTTTAATAAAATGTTGAACGTTGTTGGTATTTTGGCTGTCTTAGATTATACGATACTTATTATTTAGAATAAATACGGTGCGGTGAATCATATCTACGCTTTCGAAGCCACGGGTGCAAAGCCAATGCAAATGCTTAGAAAATTCTACATGGTTAAAAATATAATTTGATTTAAATACATCAATAATTAAAAATTTCATTTGAAATTAAAATAATTATTTCATTTAAAAGTAATGTTTTGCAAAGAAAGCAAACAAAAACTTCAAAATTTAATGACTTGCCCTTATTTTATGATACAATCCATTCTCAATAACAAAATTAGGTGCGTCGTGTGGATGAGGCTCCAGTCTTCCACCAACGACGTTGTTTCTTTTATCGACAATGAATTGACACTTGCATTTGTTCCCGTACGTACATCTCCAAACAGCTTCATTTGTTTTCCTTTTCTCTCTTTTCATGAAGAATGTGTATCCATTGACGACCGCCACTCGTTTACCAGAAGTGTTCGTCATCCATTGCACTTGAAAATTACAATTGAAGACGTAAGTGAATGAAGTGTCTAACTTTACAATTTCAAAATTTTCAGTATAAATATATAGAGGCCATAATAATTACGATTAAAAACTTTGCAATAAAAGATAAATTTTATGTTTAGCTAGATATATCAGCTAGGTAAGAAAGACGGCAGCTTACAATGTGTGTTCAAATTATAAGGTTTCTACCTTTTGCTTGCTTTTATGTTATAAAATTTTAGTATCTACTAACTTTAACGTTTTTTACGATGGCATTTTATCTATTAACTTTTTACTCATAACAACATGCACTATCGTTAAAACCTTTCCATCTTATGTTTTAAAATACATTCCGTTGTAAATAACAAAATTTGGTGCGGTATGAGGGTGAGGTTCCAATCTTGCTTCTATAACGTTATTGCTCTCATCGACAACGAACTGGCACTTGCATTTGTTTCCAAATGTACACATCCAAACAATTTGATTGGTTTTTTTCTTCTCCCGGTGTTTGTAGAATGTGTAGCCGTTGACGACTGCAACCACCTTGCCAGACGTGTTCCTGGCCCATTGTACTGAAATAAACTATTTTTCAGTGAATTAAACATTGTTATGAAACATTGAATCAAAACTAGGTATTTACACTGTGATAGAGATCTATTTATCTGTATTGGTTAATGTTGGTTGGTTGGCTAAAGGTTAATAAAGTTTTCTCATCGTTGTTTAATCAAATCGTTTTATATTCATATGAAAGTTTTCATCGTAATTAAATTATGCATTAAAGTATGCAAATTTCGCACATTTTGCATATTATTATGCATAATTTGCGTATTCTAATATAATTTTTTAGTCATGATTATGTTCTCCTGTAATTTTTACAACAGTATTTTCAATGGTAGTGATTGCTGCCAAACATCCAGAATATTTTTTTCTACATCGCCATCTTACTTTTGTCCCGCTCGAGTAGTCCTTAAAGAATTTTTGTTCGTCTTTTTGCAATGCGACTGTGCCCAAACTGGTCCTCACGAAATGCACTGCAACAAAAAACCATACATATCTAAGAATGAAAGTTCTTAATACTGCTAGTATCTAAGTTTATGCATGAATAACCTTTTTTATAAAGCAGAGGAAACACTCTATGCATGTCCCGAGTTGCAGATATGCTTCATTTAAGCCGAACTATCCCGGGGGTATGTGGGACTAGTAGGCAAGAAACACCACGTTAAGGGTACACTGAAATGCAATTTAGTGCTGTGCATTAGCACTAATTTAATCACTGATTGGAGTGATATAAACCAAATATTTAATTTTACTTTATTGATTTCGGAAAACTTATGGCTACATACAAAAAAAAACTAGAAGGACACAAACAGGGAGGCCAATTAAATTAGGAAGTATTCATATACTTGTGCTCATGCACTTACTCTTTATTCTTGTCTTTGGAGTGACCACACGTACACATAACATGTCCATTACCCAGACTTTATCGGAATAACATTTATAAGTCTACGAAAACTTCTTGAAAATTCCTTTACAGATTTTTCTGAATATAGTAAAAAAAATGAAAATAAAAAATATTAGCAAGTCGCGCCACTTCCTGCTAAATATTTTCAATCTCTTAAAATAAATCGAGTGTCCTATGAAAATGCAATCTTCTCGTCGGTATGGTCTTCATTACTTATGTATATTCCATTTTCGATGACGAATCTTGGTGGAGGGTGGCGATGTTTAGTGAAGTGTGCGGTCTTCACGTTACGCTCGCTGTCCGTTGTAAAACGACAGTTGCACGAGTACCGGACAGTACAACGCCAATGCAACAATTTTCTCCATGATTTTGATAAATAATATGAAAAACCACCGACCACAGCCACTGGATAGCCTTTACTGGTTTTAAACCATTGCACTGAAAACGAAAAACTTATATTTGAAATATCATATCTTAGTAATAATTTATAAAATTCAAATTTTATTAAACCAATGTCCACAATTTCAAAATTTACACTTAGTGTAAAAAAACTATATGCTTACTTGGAAAGGGAAGTAGCAGAGATAATATTATTGACTTATTATGTGACTAGCTTTTAGCTGCGGCTACACTCGCGAGTAATTTGAAAATTGATAAAAATACTATTTTTTTCAAAAACGTCATGTTTTTCCAAGACCAAAAGTTTTATAAGCTTATCGCCGTCTTTTCCACCAACTCTATGTCAAATATCAAGTCAATCGGTTCTTTTATTTGGGCGTAACGGAAGGACCATCAAACAAAGATACTTTTCTGATTATAATATTAGTAAGAAAGTAAGAATAAGTGATTACACATAAAAACTTTTAAAGCATTTAGTTTTCATTATTAAATAATGATTATTACATAAGTATGTCACCCGAAAACTAAGGAAAACAAAAAAAATATGTTGAAATCAACTTATTTTTTTATCCGAATATGATTATTAATCATTCACCAGTTTCTTAATACCTTTAATTACTTTTACGTTATAAACACCCGTCACAACAAGTTGAAACTTTGCGTGAACAGTACACAAGCAAGTATCTCTGTCTGAGATTTTGGGGCCACGATCGAGGCAGGTGTCATCTTCTCAAACATGCTGCAGCTCATAACCACATCTTCTGACTTTAAATATTCTTTGTGGAGATTTCATAATTTAATTGGTTAGTTTACAAAGCTAGTCCTGAATTTACAATGCCGTAGGCCCTACAACTGCCTGTGTATCAACTATTTTGGTACATTATTCTTTCTTCTACAGTCCCTCAAGTACACTCTTCTTCTTCAGACCTTCATGAACACCCCGTTGTGAATGACGAAGCTGGGTGGGGGGTGACCGTGCGGAGAAATTGTACCAAAGTTGACGTTCAGCCTCTTGTCCGTTGTGATACGACACTTACACCTACTGCCGTATGTACACCGCCAGTTCGTGGTACTCCTCCCCACTTTTGTCACGTAATACGTGAACCCGTTTATGATAGCTACGATTTTGCCGGAAGCATTTTTGATAAACTGAACTACAAATTAGGGATAATATTAAAATATTGGTGTACTAGTTTATGATTTTAGATTCGCACGCGTGGAATTTACAAATCTCGTGAAAATAGGAATATTCTTGTAGGCTATTTTGAAAACGCGATATCTTTCCAAGACCAGAAGTAGCCCATTTCACTCTTCCTCCTTTCAACTAAGTCTATGGAGAAAAATCAATTCGTTTGACCGCTTCTTTGAGGCGTAAAGGAAAGACAAACAAAGAAATGAGCTACTACACAAGCTTAGCACTTACTTTCCTACTTATGAGATTAGAATTGATGATCTTCAAAATTGTTTTAAGGGAGATAATAAAATTGGCCATAAAATTACCACCAAGCTGAGTCAAACTTACGCTGGCGTGACCAGTGGCTGCGAGATCATAGTTCCTGGGTGTTGTTGTAGCCGACTTAGTAATTTAGAAAACAACTTATATTTTCTATAGCGAAAAATGCGATTAAAAAGAGGATCGTTGAAATAGTACAATTGTTTTAATAGATAAATAGTTTTCATAGATCGAATATTAGTGTCATATCATTTCTACCAATAGCAATGAGACTATACGACTACTAGAATATAATATCAATTTCACTTTAAAAAAATCCTAAAAACTGCGGAAAACCCAGTCGAATACCTTATATATGCTTTCAATGGATATTATAATAGCAATGTCTATGATTGATATCAGTTTTAAATAGAAACTTTCTACTGATTGAAATAAAGAAACATTGTAATTTACATCAAAAACTTAGGACGACGGGCCCTTGTGTGGGATACGACTTGTGTCGACACACTCGCCCCGTCCCATGTACTGGGCATCTGAAGCTGTACAGGCGTAGCCGCAAACCAGGCGAAGAACCTCAAGCGGCGCAAATATAGAAATCTCTGCGGTGATCTCATGTTTGAACCATTTGGGGTAGAAACCCTAGGCACTTGGGGTCCGGGAGCACATAAGCTCTTTAGAGAGATATCTAATAAAAAGCTTATCGAAGCCACCCGAGACCCCAGAGCCGGGAGCTACCTGGCACAACGGATAGCAATTGCCATCCAACGAGGTAATGCTATTAGTTTGCTCGGTACTCTGCCAGATGAGGACGATTCGGAAAAGGTTTTCTTTTTATAGTTTTAATACTTTTATTTTAAGTTTGTATTTTGAAATGTTTAGTTGATAATTTATTTTACTATAATTATGTTCTGTTGATAATTAGTTACAGTCTTACAATGAGTTTGAAGTAATAGTATTTCTCGATACTCGATAGCGACTGCGTAGATTTTTAGTGTAGTAAAATTATACAGCACCTCTAGCGGCTACTTATCGAACTAATATTGCCATACTAAAAATTTACGTAGTCGGTATCGAGTCTCAACAAATGGTAGACTGGTAAAAACTCATGGTAGATCACTACTGTCCACTACTGACCTACCACGCCAGTTACTGACTCAATGTAAATCTGCCCTTACACCAAAATATGTTACAGGCAAAGTATTGCGAAAGCAAAAGTATAACGATATAGCTTTATGGAACATTTTAATAAATGAATTTAGAACTTCATGTATACTCCGTCGTGGATGATATACCTCGGAGGTGCGTGGTGGTGCGGTGTTACTAAAGCGGACTTCACGTTCAACTCTTTGTCCGTTACGAATCGACATCTGCAAGAACTCCCGAAGGTACAACGCCAGTTTATCGTGCTCTTATTCGCATGGACACACAGTATGTGAAACCCTTTACTATACCAATCAGATTTCCATTATTATTTTTTATCCATTGCACTGAAATTACAGATAGTTTAATATAAGTTTCATATTGTATGATACACTAGTTCTCTATTTTATTTGTTTTGATTGGATTATACATTTTTGGCTCATACTTAAGAAATAAAATATATTATGGTAAAAATTAATAGTGCTCATTAAATATTTTTAAATACTTTAAAATAAAAATTAATTTGTAAGTTTAAGAATGTAAGTGGCTAAATAAAAAAGATTAAAAAGTTTAAATAAAAAAATATATATTATTATAAAATTATTGTTTTCATTTTTAAAATGTTTGAATATACAAATGTAAAAACGCTTACTCATAAAATTTATAACGTAGCAAAAACCTACGTTATTAACCAAATAAAAACATCCTAAAATTTCAGTTCAGATCTTCATAAATTTTCCTTTGTAGATAACAAATTTGGGAGGAGGGTGGGGGTGTAAGGAAGTCTGTCCGTACTTTATATTCATACTTTTGTCCGTTGTGAAACGACATTTGCAAACTCTCCCACCTGTACATCGCCAATTCGTTGTAGTCTTCCATTGCATGGACGCATAATATGTAAACCCATCTAATATGGCTATCTTTTTCCCGTTATTGTTTTCAACAAATTGCACTGAAATTCGAAATAAAAAGAAATGAATTAAGATACATATTGTTTGAAATAGTTACAGCATTATATTGTGCTAATTACAACTTATAATAACTTTTTCAAATAGATTATAGAAGGTAACCTAGCATGTGAGTTATTATGTACTGATGATAATAGGTTTGTACTAGCATTTAAAAAAATCTATATTATCTGTATATTTAACGAAAACAAATTAATAAGCAAGTTGTTTTTAATATTTATCTATTGATTTATTAGAAACAAAACGTTAGGTTTTAAGCGTGGTTATGCGGGGAAGTAAGAATTTTTTTCTTGTCGAATTGTATTCTATTGTTGTTCCTTAAACCCTACGCATTAAAAAATAACGAACCTTTATAGAAACATTCAACCCCTATTTCACCACCTGGGGGTAGAATTTAAAAAAAACGCTTAAACATTGCTGGTAATTTAATAAATTACAAACTTTCAAACAAACTTTCAACTCCTATTCCACCCAAGTCACTACCAATAATAATGTTTTAATTTTTTACTGATTACGATTCAATTAAAATAAATGTGGTCTTATATTGTAATGTTTCGATTTTGTCTAAGTAATTTGCGTAACGTATCAGACTAGAATATACATCATAAACATTTGTACGCAATGAATACAATATGTACTCAATTTTATGATCAAGGGACAGAATCATTACAATTATGTAGTAGATTTTATGTCATGTATTTTTTAGAATCAAAATGTGAAAATGAATCTCATACATCAAGATCTAAGAATCTTAAACTTTCATGTATATTCCGTTGCGGATGACAAACTTCGGCGGCGGGTGGTGGTGCCTGGCAATATGTGCAGACTTCACGTTCATGCTTTTGTCCGTCATAAAACGACATTTACACGTGTTTCCAAATGTACATCGCCAGTATGTAGTACTTTTCCACTGTTTAGACGCAAAGTATGTAAATTCATTTACTATGGCTAGCATTTTCCCGTCAACCTTGTTTACAAACTGTACTGAAATTTCAGAGGAAAATGATTTAATTATTATTATAACATAGTTTTAATTAATGCATACTAATCTGGTTGCCTGTTACGTTTTCTCGCCCAAGTCGTTGAACGTTTTTTGGTGAAATATGGTAAGAATATAACACTATTTTTTAGCCTAGCATTTTACTCTGCACAGTTCCCAAAATATAAAAAAAATGTGGTGGCGTCATCGAGTCGCATTTGCAATTAGAAGCACATTTTTGCTCATCGTAGTAATGTAAGCTTCACATAAACGATCAAAGTATTCTTGCAATATATAATATACACAATATTATACACAAACCATACTTATATCCAACATATAAGGCCATTTGTCCAGCACCACCGTCAACCGAGAACGAGATTTTTTCGGACCGATAACCGAGAACGAGATTTTCACGGACCGATAACATGCAACGTTATGATCTAGGATCTAGGTTTGCATTTTCTAGCGACATTGCTCTGTCGTCCACATCGTCACTGTCATTAGCCGCTTAGAGGAAATAAAACCTGTCGCCTTTGTCATACAGGGGTATTTTATCGGACCGAAATTATCTCGTTCTCGGTTGACGGTGGTGGTGGACAACCTGAGTAATCGTTTTTTCTTTATTAAGATAAAAACAGAGTAGTAACAGATTTAGGTAATAGGGTATTTCTTATTGTGATTAAACGCTCCTTTGTGATGTAACGTAATGCAAAGTCATGGGCTACAGCTCGATATAGGTAAAGTTAAAAATGTTACGCATATTTTTGAAATCTGTATTAGGAAAAAGATAAATAGTCGCAACTTCCAGCAAATATTAACGAATCTAATCATATTCAATCAAATACATAATTTAAGAGTTTTAAGGTAAACAGGGCAAAGTTTTACACAGTATATTTTGATTCAGATCTTCATTAATACTCCTTGGTAGATGACAAATTTCGGTGGCGGGTGCGTGTGCGAGGTATTCTTCGCAGACTTTAAATTCATACTTTTGTCCGTCGTGAAACGACATCTGCACGAGTTCCCAGCTGTACATCGCCAATTTGTTGTATATTTGCAGTGCACGGACGCATAATATGTGTATCCATTTAATACGGCGACTTGTCTTCCGCTGTTATTTTTAAACAACTCTACTGAAAATGCACAAAAAATTAATTAGTATGACACAGTTTTATTTAATCTTTTCCAATAGTTATGTGTGTCGATTAGTTTGTCTTTTCTCTCCTGTCACCCAAACCGGTGCATTGGTTTGGGTGACAGCTGTTCAGGTGATAAAGTTTAGCCGAAATTTAGCATGAAATATTCATTGAGTACTGGATAAACGTTATCTTTTATTCCGGTAAATTATACAGTTCCCTCGCAACAAACGAATTTTAGCGCAACGGAGCTGCGTACTATATCTGGTAGTAAATCAAATTAGAAACATATTTTTCAAGGTTCCGTACCTATAGTTAAAATAGGGTCCCTATTACTAAAACTTAGATGTCTGTCCGTCTGTCTGTCTCCAGTCGCATGAAAGTTATTTGTGTAAAGTACAGTAATAATAGCTTTTTGTAATAGCCAAGCCGCAGATTAAAGCTCGATAAAGGTAGCCTGAAAATAATCGTTGAACATACAAAAATAAAAAAAATATATCCATCCTCGTTTTTGGCAGTCGGTTAAAAAATAACATGCATGGTTTTAAAATTAAAAAGATAAAAACTTTCTATAGAAATTCAATCATAATCTAACGAAATCTATCTTCTTTCAAACGAATTTTTTACAGTTTAATAGTTTAATAGTTTTTATATATTTTTTAATCTTATATTTAGAGTTTCATTAATGTTCCGTTGTGGATGACGAACTTCGGTGGAGCGTGGTGGTGCGGGGAAATATGTGCAGACTTCACATTCATACTTTTGTCCGTTACAAAACGACAATTGCACGTGTTTCCATACGTACATCGCCAGTTTGTCGTACTTTTCCACTCCTTGGAAATGTAGTATGTAAATTCATTTATTATCGCTACCATTCTCCCACTAGCATTTTGAGCCAAGTGTACTGAAACTGCAGAGGAAGATTAATAAATTGTGACACAGTCTTTTTAATTCATGCTAACCTCTCTGTCTTTCTGTTACCTCTTCACGCCCAAGCCGTTGAACCCAATTAACTGAAATTATGTATGGAACTACATTGAGAGCCGAGAAAAGACATATTTGATTAAGTCCAGCCGAAGGTGCAATTCCCTATGGTAAACGAATTTTGACGCAACAGTATTTCAGCCTTCATCTATAATTCACTCTCTTCATCTAATATTTGTAAAAACAAGTACGTCATATTGAGATTACAAGCATATTTTTGCTCTACGTAGATGTGCAAACAATCACACAACGAAAAATCAAATATTACGCACAAAACACACTAAAGGCATGTTGCGCTACTTCCTGATATGTACCGTGTAAGCTCTCTACAACCTAATTGTCAGATGAAGTATGGAGAATCTGCGAAATCGGTTGTGGGTTTGTCTTTTGCCTATCCGATGCAAATCAAAAAGTGAAACCGTGATAATTTATTTATTGATCACACTAAAATAGATAATGGATTTAGGTTATAGGTTATTTTCATTCCGATTGAATACTCCCGTGGGATTGGTGACTTTTCACCAAAAGGATCTAAAAGAATATCATATTCATACTTTTTAAAAATGTATTATTGTCAAAATAAAATCTGCGTCTATGTGACTTCCATCAAAATGTAACGAATTTAACCTAATTAAGCCAAAAAAATAATTGGATAGTCTTTTAGAACACGTGGCAAAACCATTATCAATACTTGGTCGGACATTCAGAGCTTCATTAATATTCCGTTGTAAACTTCACATACTACTTTTGTTTACGAGGTTTTCTTCGCAGTCTTCACATTATTCTTTTATCCAGTTTGAAACGATATCTACACGATATCCAAGCTGTTCATTGCCAAATTGTTCTATATTTGTATTTTACGGACGCATTATATGTAAATCCATCTAATAAGGCAAGCTGTATTTTGGCATATTCTTAATGGAAGTGTACAAGAAAATTAATTATTATGATGATACGATTTTTCCTTATTTTGCTATCCATTGTGTATTAAGTAACATTTTATAAAGCGCGTTTCTGGTTTGTCTTCATAATGTAAGATCTTGGAGAGTTTTCAATCTATAATAGTATTTTTTTCAATGAGAATGAAATAATTATTATGTATAAAAATAAGTTCCATGAAACTTCAAAAATTGTGGAATACAATTTTCAATATTTAGGCCTCAAGTTTTTTTAATATTCGTAGATTAATCGTTGCAATTTATTCAATTTATAACCCACCTTCGAATTTAAACCTTCATGTACATTCCTTTGTGAATTATAAAATTGGGGGGCGGGTGATCGTGTGGGGAAGTCTTTGCGGACTTCACTTTCATGTCTTTGTCCGTTACAAATCGACAGTGACAGTAGTTGCCAGATGGACGGTACGCACATCGCCAGTTCATCGTTTTCTTCAATTTCTTGTTGACGTAATATGTGAACCCGTCGATTATGGCCACAGACTTTCCGATAGTAGTTTTAAGGAACTGAACTGTAAATTAAAAAAGATTTTACCAAGTTATAGCAACTCGTATAATTGTTTCAGAAAAAATTAGGATTATGTAGGTTGAGGGTATTTCAATTTGATGACATACTATTTGAAGACTAACATAAAAAACTGCATTTTTTGCGTAAATGAACGCTTTCGACCAGAAAAATTAATTTGAAACTATAGTTTTATGGATTTAATGTAAATAAAAAAAGGTAGATAATAAAGAAGGTGAGATAAAAGATTTGTAAAAAATTTATGTGAAACAATTAGTACTTATTAACTTAAACGTTGTGAAATGTTAGTTATCCTCGTTCATTTAAATAAAACTTACTGGAATTCATGCAGTACGCATTACTTTATTTTTGTAAAATTTACAAAATTTATGTTAGGTATTTACACAAATACAAATCTTTGTATAAAATTCCGTGCCAAGTTATTTTGATCCGACCATAAATGACGTTCATGTAAGTGAAGTTAAATACGATATGATTAATTAATTATCAAATGACTGCAACACACATTGCATGTAAGGTAATATTTTTATCTAGAAATCTTTGTATATACTCCGTTACTGATGACAAACTTTGGGGGCGGGTGATTATGTGGGCGGAACTGTGCGGTCCTTATATTCAGATCCTTGTCCGTTATGAAACGACATTTACACTTGGTTCCAAACGTACAACGCCAATTCATCGTTGTCTTCCACTCCATGGACACGGAGTATGTAAATCCGTTTATTATTGCGACCGTCTTCCCGCAAGCTTTTTTTGCATACTGCACTAAAAGCCACAATTATTAATAATTAATAATAATTGCACTTTATCTTAAGATATAAAAAACTTATTTATTTACGATTTTAGAAGATTTTTGGATGTTCTGTGGTAGCTTTGTTGTCTGTAGGAAATGCTAAATAATATTATTACTTAATGACATTAATAATACATTTGAGTAATATAATTACTAAAAAAAAGGACAAAACCTAATACATATATTTTACAACACACATGTTTCAGATCTTCGTGTATTTTCCGTTGTGAATGACGAACCTCGGTGGCGGGTGATGATGTGGGGAAGTCAACGATGATTTTATATTCAACTCTTTATCCGTTGTAAAACGACGATTACACCTCTTACTTCCGGCAGTACAACGCCAGTTTATCGTGGTCATCCATTCCATTGACACACAGAACGTATATCCATCTATTATCGCTAACAGCTTATCGTTAGTATTTTTAACCCACCGCACTGGAAAGAAAAAATTGCATTAGATAAAAGTCTAAGTCTAGAGGTAAAAGTCTAAAATATCTACAAATGCTGAAAGTTTTTTTATGAACTACAACTTATACATAATAATAACAAAAAACACCACAAAAACACACATTTTTAATTATTAGACCTTGAAACTTAATCGTGGTCCAATTTTAATACAAGACCTTCCTAAAAAGCCGAAACACACCTATGGTTCGGAATTCCATTATGGGATGCCAGTTCACATTGGGCAAGCGAAGCGAGTCACTGCCATTACTCTTATGTGGTACACTTTACTTAAAGTATAAGACCTTTAGGCTTAGCTTTAAGCTTACTAATTTAAATATATGTCTTGATGTGTTATGTGATATAAAAAATCGGCCAAGTGCGAGTAAAAAGTCGCGCACGAAGGCTCCGTACCAGTTCAGTGCAAAAAATTGGATAAACGCATTTTTGAAAGTATAAAAAAATAATTTATGAAAAAAGGCAAAAATTATGAAAACGTAAAAATTTATAAAACAAAATCATAAAATAAAAATGAGTTGGTGGGAATCGAACCATGGCCTTTTCGGACATAAGCAAGCACCCTATTTACTTCGCCACGCCGCTGCATTTTATAGGGGCCATAGAAATACATATTCTGTGAAAATTTCTGGAGATTATCCTGGAGACAGACAGATGGACAGACAGACGGACAGACGGACAGACATCGCATTTTTACCCTTTGAGTACGGAACCCTAAAAAAATTGTAATATTATAAAAAATCTTTATTTATAGAATCCTAAAGTATCCAGAACCGTAAAATTTTATCAAAAAAATAAATAAAACAAGCAATCTCCCGAGCCCTTTTTCGCTAGTAATATACTATTTTATCACAAAGCACATAATTTAGATCCTTGTATATATTCCTTTGTGGATGATGAAGCTCGGAGGTAGATGATCATGTGGGGAATTCAACGTTGGTTTTATAATATTCAGTTTTTTATCCGTTGTAAAGCGACGATTACACTTCTTACTTCCGGTAGTACAACGCCAGCTTATCGTGCTCATCGATTCCATTGTCACACCGTACGTAAACCCATTTATAATCGCTATGAGCTTACCGCCCATATTTTTCACAAACCGCACTGAAAAACCAAAAACTTTTTTTTATGGTTGAAAAAATAACATTAGCATTACGATAACCCTAAAAAGGTAGTACTCTGAAATAACAACTAAACTTTATGAGGTATTTTTATAATATCAAGTTAAAAAGCAAAAAAGTACGATAAAATGAAATTATTATAATTTCCCTAAATCTTAATGTAAATTCCATTATGGATGATGAACTTCGGTGGCGGGTGATTATGTTGTGTGGTGTGAGCTGACTTTATAGTCCCATCCTTGTCTATTACGAAGCGACATTTGCACGTGCTCCCGACCGTACAGCGCCAAAAAGCGGTGTTTTTCCGACCCAACGTTGAACAGTACGTAAACCCATCTATTATAGCCACTATATTTCCGTTATCCTTTCTAACCCACTGCACTGCAAATTTTACATATTTGTTAAAAACGTTACAGTAAAAAAATAACTTTATGTCCATTAGAATTTATGCTACTTAAAGTTAATTGAAAATTATTATATTTTAATACACTTGTTATAAGCTTGTTCATGTCTTAATAATATTGTGTCTTCAAAGGTGGTTTTTTTTTGGTTTTTATTGTTTTTTGCTATTATATTATTTAGGAGGCAAGCAAGCAGACGGGTTACCTGATTAAAAACAACTGCCGTCGCCCATGGACACTCGTGATACCCGAAGAGTCGCAAGTGCTTTGCCGACCTTTTTATGAGGGAATAGGAATTGGGAATAAGAATAAGGGATTAAAGAAGTTGGGTCACGGGTAAACTCACTCACTGGACGAAACACAGCAGAACGCCGTTAAACGCCAAGTTTTCTGTGAGGCCGTGGTATCATTCAGGACGAGCCGGCCCATTCGGCTCTCCCACAGCATAATGCATACTTATTATGTACTTGAGATCGAAAAATGTCTCATTGGTGTTCACACGCCTCCACCGGGGTTCGAACCTGCACCCTCTCGAGTGGGCCACGGAAGGCCACGGAAGCTCTAGAAATTTGTGGAGAAAGGTAAAAAAAATACACGGACAAATTGATAATAATTATATATTTCCATTTATATATACATTTTAAACTGCAATAAAAGAAGAAGTTAATGCTGTTAAAGAAGCTTAAATCTTAAAATAAATTCCATCGCGGACGATGAACTTTGGTGGCAAATGATTATGCTGGGAAATATGCAAAGACTTCACTTTTTGTTCTTTGTTAGTAACAAAACGACATTTACAATCACTGCGACGCGTACAACGCCAGTTCGTCGTGCTTTTGGTTTGCGACGTTACATTGTATGTGTAACCGTTTATTATCCCTATCAGCTTCCCACCGGCGTTCCTTGCCCACTGCACTGAAAATTTATCCTTTGATAAATAAACCTACATTTAAATTCGAAACAAAAAAAACAAAAACACATCTGCAACGTACCCAGTACCACTCTTATGAGATAAGAATCACTACAAAGTGATTCTTATTTAAATGACTTCTGCCCTGCTAAGAAGCATCATCGACAAAATGTTGTCTCGATTTTTACCAGTTCATCTCTATTAACAATACGTTTTTTTTCTCGTGTCTGTCTAAAAATTATTGGGTTATGTATTTAATCTGTGTTATTATTGTCTACCAACCCCTACTTTGATGACTATAATATGAAACGTCTACAAACAAGAAGTACGCATGTTAGAGAAAATATATATTACTAGTTGACCCCGCCGACGTTGTCCTGCCGAGCTATTTTTTGAATCTAAACCATTGTCAGATCCCCTTGAACACACACCAAAAATTTATCAAAATCGGTCCAGTCCAGATATCATGTTGGTGCTTCTTAGTCGGGCTGAAAATCACCCTTATCCAGCTTTTTAGGCCCTAAAGCTTGTCAAGTAAAGACAATTCGTTATTAACGTAAAACATAAAAATAAGAAACTTTTTATTAATAACAAATAATACTATAAATACATTTACAATAACATAAACAATAAAAATAGGTGCTTTATTAATTTTATTTATATGGATTATTTTAATTTGCAACATATTTTAAAAGAGTCAGATTTCAAAAAAAAATATAGAAAAAAACGAATATTTAAAATATTTGTTATTATAATGTGATAATTATATATAAACGTTTATTTTAACATGTTTTCTGTGACCTTCTTCAAAGCTTCATGAACGTTCCGTTGTAGATTATGAATTTTGGTGGTGGGTGGAGATGGGGGGAAAATTGGGCACTTAGGACGTTTTGCTTTCTGTCCACCAGAAAGCGACATTTGCACGAGTTCCCGAATGTGCAGCGCCAGAATGTTGCGTTCTTTCGATCTTGTCCCAAACAATACGTATACCCTCCTACTATAGCCACCAGCTTTCCGTTAGTTTTTTTAACCCACTGCACTGTAAATTAAAAAAAAAATACTTCGTACAATTAAATAATAATAATATTCATTAATTATTATAATTTAAAAAATACCAGGTTTTAGTTGAAATTTCTGTAAAACGATCTGTTAACTTAAATGTAATATGAAAATGTGACGCTTAAATTATTTAATTGCATTTTAATGTTGATAATTATTGTTTTACGGATGGTGGATTTCGGTGGTGGCTGGGAATTAGAGGGAGCTAATGAACTTTTCTAGAAATTGTTATAGCTAAAATTCACTTAATAATAATGTTGCATTCTAATGGTGAAAGAATTTTTGAAATCAGATAACACTTTTTGAGTTTATTCATAAAAACAAAAATACAAACCTTAACTTTTTTTAATTTATAAAATTATGACATAACTATAACAGTAAAGCCATACCATACGTACCAATCACCATAACAAGTAAAATATTAAGAAGCCTAATAACAGACTGCTTCAAATCTTTATTAACATTCCGTTGTAGATAACGAATTTCGGCGATGGGTGAGAATGAGGGGAAAATTGAGCAGTTAGGACTTTTCGCTCGGTGTCCACCAGGAAACGACACTTGCACGAGTTGCCGTACGTACAGCGCCATAGTGTTGTCGTTCGACGATCCCGCCCCAAGCAATACGTGAAGCCTCCCACTATAGCCACCAGCTTTCCGTTAGTTTTTCTAAACCACTGCACTGGAAATTTCAAATTTTTTCGTTATTTTATACATAATTTTAACATGTTAATAAATCAATGTTATTCTTTATTCTAAAATAGGTACAAAATGACAATGTACGAACTTAAAAAAAATATATATAACATTAAAATTGAAATAAATGTTAGTAAGAGTTATGACTTTAATTTCCGTCCTTGTAAATTTATTTTTAAACTCTGCTATTAACTAGCTAGACAGTTTTAATTTTCAAAGAGTTTGTATTTCTTTTACCGCTATGGCAACAAATACTTAAAACAAAATAATTAAATTATTCTTGGAAGCTTTTATGTTACGACGAAAACTTTTATGTCGTTGGCAGCGCACTATCGCTTACACGAAATGATTTGCTAAATTTTAGCTGTTTAATTTTTGGTTTAATACATTTTCGATTTTTTTTTTTCCTTTCAAAGAATTTATGGAATAGAACGGAAAATGAAAAGGCATTAAACTTGCACTTATCAGTTTTATTACCTGTTGGTAATATACGTATCATAAAAACATACGTAACATAAACCTGACTGTTAATTAAGTTAAAGAAAAGTTGAAAAGCACTATAAACAGAATCGTTTACATCATCAGATCTTCATGTACAGTCCCTTGTGGATGATGAACTTGGGGGGCTCGTGATGATGAGTCGTGATCTGCGAGGACTTAACGTTATGTGCCTTGTCCGTCACGAATCGACATTTGCACGAGTTACCGATTGTGCAACGCCAGGAGAGAGAACTTTTATACTCCTTCTCTTGACAGTATGTATAGCCATCAACTATAGCAATTAGCTTTCCATTTGTTTTCTTTACCCAATGCACTGAAATTTAAAAATTATACCAATCAATAATAATTTATAAATATAAAATATATATTAGAGTAACATTCTATAACTGTATATGTTGCCTCGCCCCGAGTGTTCAATGAAACAATCTGGAATAATATTTGACATGTCATGAACATATATTTTTAACACTTTAACAAGTTTTCACGATGCTAGACTTTCATGAATACGCCATTATGAATTATGAACTTAGGCGGGGGGTGATGATGTTTCGAATTTTGTATCGACTTAACGTTTTGGTATTTGTCCGTTACAAAACGACATTTACAGCTGCTGCCGAACGTGCAACGCCAGTTCGTCGTATTCTTGCCATTTCTCACTGTCGTATAAGTATATCCGTTTACAACTGGCACTAGCCTCCCACTACTGTTTCTATACCAATGCACTGAAAACCCAAAGTTGTTGCTATAATTATACGTTGTACAGAGCTCTTAAACCAAAATGTTAACAAAACAGTTTGGCTTTGACTTTATGACCCAGGCTGTAGGTTTCATTTCGCACCGATATTAGTCTAGCGCGGTCATGTCACGGATGTCACCGCTGCTCTGTAGCGACGTAGAGCAAAATGAAATTTGTAGCAGGCACAAAGTGAAATTTTATCGGATCGAAATAACCTCGTTCTCGGTTGACGGCGGCAGTGAACAAACGCCCTTAACAAAATCTAGGTATACGAAACGCACACAATCATGAAGTAACACTTTGGTATTTTGGTGATGAATGGTGCAATCATCAAACCATCAATACTCAAGAATAAAAAAATTAGGAAAAAATTATACAACATGAAAAAGAAACATGGTCATATATTTATAGATTAAGTAGAACTAAAAGTTATAAATGTTGGACCATAACAAAACAAAAATCTAAATACTTTCATACGAACTGCTTTTGATCCTCACCTTCAATCTATTTTAAACAACAAAGGTCATGATGATGTGAGGTAAAACTTACGGACTTCGCCTTTGTGTCACCGATCGTACATCTTTAGCCGTTACGTTAGCCTTCTTTTGGGATGTTTGACTCAAAAATTGTCTTTGTCACTCTGCCACGAAAGTATTGATTGAAACAATATGTAACATGCTAATTGTTTAAATTATTTGCAATTAAACGAGTAAACGAGTTTTTACGACTTTAGATTTTCATGAATACGCCGTTATGAATTATAAACTTGGGCGGGGGGTGATGATGTTGAGAAATTTGCATTGACTTTACGTTTTGGTATTTATCCGTTACAAAACGACATTTACAGCTGCTGCCGAACGTGCAACGCCAGTTCGTCGTATTCTTGCCATTTTTCAGTGTCGTATAAGTATATCCGTTTACAACTGGCACTAGCCTCCCGCTACTGTTTCTATACCAATGCACTGAAAACCCAAAGTTGTTGCTATAATTAAACGTTGTACAGAGCTCTTAAACCAAAATGTTAACAAATAAATCAGTTTTGCCGTTTGTCATATGTATACCAAACGCACACAATTATAGAATAACACTTAGACATTTTTGTGATGAATGGTGCAATCATCAAATCGTCTTGAATATCAAGAATAAAAAATATATATACAACATGAAAAAGAAATATGTGGGAAACTTATATAACGGACTTCGCCTTTAGATTCTTGTCTGCTAGAAAAAGACTTATAGTTTTTACACGGGTTACCGATCAGTAATCGCCAGACCTTGCGTTAGCCTCCTTCCAGATGTTTGATTCTAAAATTGTCTTTGTCACTCCGCCACGAAAGTATTGATTGAAACAATATAATAACACGCAAATTATTATAATTTTGTCGAAATGTGAAAACAGGTTTATTGAAGTTTAAAATCATTCGAATAATAATATTTTGAGTAAGCTAAAAATAAAAATCCAAAATAGGTAAAAACGATCAATAAATGAACTGAAAAATAAAATTATAAAAATAAAACCTTTCCCACGCATTGCCTCGTTGGACGGCAATTGCTATCAGTTGTGCCAGGTAGCTCCCGGTTCTGGGGTCTCGGGTGGCTTCGGTAAGCTTTTCAAAAATCTCTCCAAAAAGTTTATGCGCTCCCCAGACCCAAGGTTTTCCAACTAGAAATATATTATTTGCAATCATCAAATATTTTTAACAAATTAACAAACTTTACGACTTTAGAGTTTCATGAAAATGCCATTGTGAATTATGAACTTGGGCGGGGGGTGATGATGTTGAGAAATTTGTATCGACTTAATGTTTTGGTACAGGTCCGTTACAAAACGATATTTACAACTGCTGCCGAACGTACAACGCCAGTTCGTCGTTGTTTTTCCTTTAAATACTTTCGTAAATGTAAATCCGTTTATAACTGGCACCAGCTTTCCACTTGTGTTCCTGTACCACTGCACTGAAAATACAATTGCCTGGTATAATTATACGTTGTACAAAGCTTTTTACCAAAATTTTAATAAACTGCTTACATAATCAAAGTATACAATTACAAAATAACACTTAGTTTGTTCTCCTCAAACCATCTATATTTCAGAATAAAAAAGAAATAAAAATATACATATAATATTATAACTATTCAAGGATCAATAAAACTGAAAGGTATCAATGATGGACCAGGGGGGTTAGCCAAAACCAAAACGTTTTTGCTTCTTGTAGAATCGCCAAACAAAAATGTACGTAAATGACATAAGTGTTCGTTACGCCTTATGTCACTTCTATACATTTTGTTATTTTGGCGATTCTACAACGAAGCGAAAAGGTTTAGGTCTTGGCTAACCCCCCTGGAATATGAGATCTAGCTAGCGCTGCTTTTGCCCCTGTGTAACACTCCATTTTTTATGACAAAGATCGGGGGCGGGTGATGATGTGAGGTGAAACTTACGGACTTCACCTTTAGCTTCTTGTCTGTTACAAAACGACTTTTACACGTCGGGTTGCCGATCGAACATCGCCAGCCGTTTGTCTTCCTCCGGTTGTTAGCTAAGCTGTATGTATATCCATCCACTACAGCAATCGTCTTCCCTTGAGTGGTTTTGACCCATTGCACTAAAATAAGTATTAAATGTTGAGAGTCTTTTAACGACCTCTTTGTGTTTGATTTACGATCAATAATTATATTTAAAACGCAAAAGTGTTGTTTTATACAACTTCACACCCAAGGCGCTGTACTAATTTTACTTAGGGCCGGTTTTACCGCTTACTGATAAAATTTCTGTTAGGCTATCCACAACTTTTTTGACAAATTCTCCATACAACAGACCCTTAAAGTTGTTATGCAGTTACTTTAAATTCTGGGAATAGACACTGGATACTTTCGAAATATTAATTTCGTAAAAATAAATTTTAATTTCGAAATTAAATTTCAAAAGCAAGAACCGACCAGACTAACCATCTATTAGTAATTTAATTATAGAATAATCATGATAATAAATCAAATTTAATTATAGAATAATTATGGTAATAAAACCGCATATTTTATGTTAAAATCTTTGTTTCTTTATGTCAACAAATTAACTTAAGTCCTAATTTTAACGTTGCTTTTAGTACATAGAAACATTACTTAAGTTTTACAATCACACCATTGTGGATAACAAAAGCTGGAGGTAGATGGGAGTGAGGTTCTATTTTCATTTTGACCACTTTCATCCGTTTGTCGACAAGGAAGCGGCAGTTGCAAGAGTTGCCGTTGGTACATCGCCAAGTTGTCGTCAAATTTGTTTGCCTCTTCTTGAAATAGGTGAATCCGTTTACGACAGCGATCAATTTACCAGTCGGGTTCTGGAGCCATTGAACTGGAAAAACATAAGTTTTTTGATTAAAAACAACTCAACTCAGTTTTGGACTCTGTAAACACAGATTAATTATCCTTATCCTTACTAATTTACCTAATAAATAAAAAAATGTCTTTGTTCTTTCTACACGCTCTAAGGAAGCAAGTAATTGACTTAATTTTTGGCATTGATTTAGTTGAACGGATGGAGAGTAAGAGAGTCATATATAAAAAAACAATCATAAATTGTTTTAGTTTAAATGTAAAAAAAATTGACAGAAAATAATGGATATTATTAGAAAAAAAAACAAACAATCAGTAATACAGTCTTAAGATTGTTTGTTTTTTTTTTTTGAAGTAATACTGAGGACAGACAAGAAAAAAAATCGTTTATTGTTGCCCGCGCCATGTCTAAATAACCCCTTTTTTTACAATTTTTATATTACTGCTCGGCTCCTATGTTATATAGCCTATAGCTTGCCTCAATAAATAGAGGAACCAACACGAAAAGATTTTTCTGGCCAGTAGTCCCTGAGATTAGCGCGTTCAAACAAACAAACTCTTCAGCTTTATGTAATTAGTACATATACGTCTTATTGTAACCCTGAAAATTCAGAATCAAAAATATAAATATAATTTTTAGTAGTATCATAATATTTTATTACAGACAACAAAGAAACATTATGATGAAACATTAACAATCAAGATTGATTTACTTTATTTCACATATTTTAAATTAGTCATTACTTTGGTTATTATTTTTAAATAGTTAATAATTCTTTAAATACTTTTTATTATGTTATACCTCTTATTTCTGATCTCTTTAAACTTTACACGTTATCAGTGATCGAAGTTATATTTTGATTATAACCCCATCACGTATAATAAACTTCGGTGGGGGGTGATTATGTAGGAGGGTCCTCAAGTGAATGGAGTTGGTGTTATTGTTGACGGTGAACCGGCTCCGGCACGTGATCCTCCTGGTGCACCGGAAGATGGTGGTGAACATCGTCGACCCGCTCTTGGAGAAGGTGTACCCGTTAACTACGGCGATCGTCCCCCCATTGGCTTTTTTCGTCCAAATCACTGAAAGCAGGTCAATTTTAATACGGTACGCGGAGGAAATTTGAAAATGAGTTAAGCTCGAAATGAAATCCAAATCTGAAAACAGACTCCTAAAATAAAAAATGTCCAAGTGTGGTACGGTACAAAATACATAACAAAAATAAAAATTGTCTAATTTAGGACCAATGGAGTGTATTTGTAGACACGTGTCATGCAATATACATATAGGATATATAAATGATACAGACTTATACGTTATTATTATGCTTTTTTATTTAATCCTAATTCAACATTTTTAATATAATAATAAATCTAATATTTCTGTTTTTTATAAAACTAATATCCTAATACCTGCGCTTATCATCCGCCACTCGCCGCAGCAGGGCAAAAAGGATCATTATGCAACCCATTAAAAACACTAACAATATCCTAATACAGTTAAATTTTAATAATTTGCCCATTGCGTATAAGATATTTTTGCGCGGGGTGGTCGTGTTCAATTCCATTGTAACGAACCGTGCCATCTCGCTTGTCGATCGTGAAGCGGGTCTTACATGATCGGCCCTTGGTACACCTCCAGGTCTGAACCCTCTGGGTCTCACCGTTCTGGTAGAAGGTGAACCCGTCCAGCAGTCCCAACTTCTTACCCGACGTGCTGCGAACCCAATGTACTGTAAGAGAAAAGTAATTCCAGATGTTAAAGCAATTACCACAGGTCCGTTTTGATTTAATTTTTAAATTATACATAAGAAAAAATGTAAGACCATGACTTTACACATTTATGTAATATGAAATAACAGAATGTAGCAAAACTAACAATACTTTGGTTGGTTGGTTGGTTGTCTACAGCATATATAATAGGTCATAAAACTTTAGGATCGTATGTGTCACTGATATTGAACTACGTGTAAAGATACCAGCGTTAAATTTTTTTTTTGCGATTTGTATGGGTATTATCACGTCGCTAGGACCCTTGGCCATTCAAATCATGAATATTATTTTTACTTCCAGCGCTGCTTCTTTCACAGTGAGTTCTATATCAGGAACACATTCGATCGCTAAAGTTATTAAACTTTAATCAATTACTTTTTTCAACTCTGTATAACCCTTGCGCCTCAACAACAGAACCTTTTGCCGTTTTTACTGTGAAGAAACGTCAAACTAGCCAGCTGTTAAGTTGAGTTGCGAGAGTAATATGGATATTTTCATATAAAAGTGTACCCTGTTGAAATAACGAGATTTTTTAAGGTTATTTAAGGATTACTTTAAACTGTTCATAGTTTAAAATATAAGAAAATACATAACAGTGATAAATTAATGCTTCTTATCAAAAATTGTTAAAAAATTGACCAAAGTAAGCTGATGGTCAGTTTAAAGACTTTTTAAATTTTAATGCTGTAAAAACACATTCTTTTACCTGTTTTTATCTTTTAATAGTTACTAGGCAGGCAGAACAAACTATGAGAAAATACTAATAGTAATGTTTATATTTCGATCGCATTGTCTCATGAGACGTTATAAGTTCCGTTTGGTGACAAGTGGTACTAGAAGAAACGTAATTTTTCTTTTATCTTTGAATACAGCCTACATTATTGAAGTCGGTTTATACATGTTCAAGATTTTACTAATATGAATAATTTTGTGTATTATTTTGGTCAAAATACTTTAAGAAATATGTTTAATGTATCTTTCCATGTTCTTCTCTAAGTGACGAAAAGTTTACAAAGTTAAGCTGAGGTTACATGGTAAAAAAAGTCGTAGTCATTTAACATTTATTTATTTATTACAAACATATTAAAGAAACATACACTTAGTACTGTTTTAATAGCATTTATATATTTTTTGGTTATTTTAAGCCTTTTTTCTTTAATTGCGACGGGTACGGCGGATTACCGACGCCAATTGATTTAAACAACTAACTAAGCTAGTAATAATTGCGCAATTATTGCTCGCAAATTGCAAATTCGTATCATGTAACAACTAAATTTAGCGATAAAAATCTAGTCGCAATATTCTCTTTCGTATGAATTTTGACAGCAATTTTAACGATTCGCCGACTTGTAGGGGAAATATAGTTCTTTTGAAGTTTACATTTCATCGTGATGGCTACTGCTGGTTGTTTGTTGATCGCTATTTCTATATAATCCTGCGGATCTATTCATAACAATTTCGGATCTCCTAGGTACATACATTTACTAGTCATGTAAAATACATTTTTTATAACGAAAGAGCGGATTGTGGTCGTAGTAGTGCTGTCTGACGATATCTAGGGTGTCTTTGGCTGTGAGGAACCTGTCTTGCAGGTCTTGCCCCACGTATATCGCCAACTCCGGTTTAAACACAATTTTTTAAATACTCCGATGACTAAGTGTATAAACACATTGGACCGAAGTTCAGCGGCCGAACTTTTGTGACTGACCTTACTTTTCGACGCATTCGGTTGATAATATGACAATATGACAAGCTGATAATATGACATATGATAAGAGCCGAAATTCCGCGGCCGAACTTCATAATATTATGTTGGTGTATCTGGCAATGTTTTGTACATTGCCACCGAAGCGCTGCGGAACTAACGCCCGACAGAATTTCGGCTATAACACGACGTAGTCTCGACATGGTGTGTCATCAGTCATTTAAATAGATAATGATTGTCCAATCAGAGAAACAGATACAGATCGGGGATCTAAGTAATTTAGACGAGTTTTTTCAAACTCAGCTGACAGATCAAAACTTATATGGTATTGACATATTCCGACCAAATAACATAGGTCCGTCAACTGACTCTTTTTCAATTTCCCCCATTATACATTGAAGTGTGCAAACTATAAGGCATAAGTCGTGGACGTTTTGTATGGTCTATCAGCCGCGTGTGACTTCAGTCGCGTAACTTCGGCCTAGTGTGTTGAGGCACCAAGAGATTTTGTTACATTTTTGCAAAGCGAAACAATCGATTGTAACAGACTCATACAAACAAGGGAAAAAAACAAATATGTAAAAATAACAAAATAAAACACTTACAAGCTTACAAATATTTATTCTTAGAATTGTAATAGCGAACTGAGAGCTGCCAACTTCACTAGACGACTGCGACCCCTAACTGTTCACCCCTCAAAAAAACACAAAACACAATTGAAACCATATACCAATACACATTTTGCTACGGGGAGGGGTTGGGTTATTGTAGAACTGCAGAAATATCGCAATCTTAAACTATTTCAAAAATACTATATAAAATAATAACTGTGACATAATTGTGATTTTTCCTTAGTAGAACATAAGTAACTGACTTTACACAAAGATGGTGGATGGTAGATCCACTTTTAATATTTTGTTTTTTTTTTTTGTGTTCATTAACCTTTAGAGAAATTTAATTTGATAGGCATTTGGCGGAGAAACGTGTATTTGTTGAAACGTATATATGTTATGTCAAGCCAACGAGCGTTATCTGTTTTGGTTTTACACAACTAAATAAAGTTAAGTCCACCATTTGTTTATAAATCAATTTCTCTAATATAAACAAAAAACATTGCGTTCATATTTTTCACTAAAATCAGACTAAACTTATTTAAGTTTCACGTAAATTCCGTTTCGGATACAGTAGCGATGTGGTGGATGGGTGTGCTCCAAGTATACGCGGTGGATGACGTTATTGACGTCTAGTATGAAACGCGCCTTACACATCGCTCCCTTAGTACACCGCCAGTGGGTTGTCGTGGCACTTTTGCCGTTGATGTAGAAGGTGAAACCGTTGATCAGAGCCAGCGGTTTACCTCTGCTATTAGTCAGCCATTGCACTGTAAGAAGGACAGAATGAAAATTGTTTTGAAATCTAAAACATAGAGTTACAATGAGCCAGTTTTTACCCGACTGCGCCAGGATGTATGTGTGTGTAATTGCTTGGCACGCTCTGCACTCTAAATGGCTTGATGAATTTTCTCTTGTGAGGTGTCGTTAGATTTGTATTATTGTGAGAGTGACACTAGATGTATCAAAATATAAAAATACAAAATGGCGGATTTGTGGCGCTAAATTCGAATATTGCATTGTTTAAATCGCAACGATTCCTGCAGTCGGGTTTCTTGTTTTTGTACATTTAGTTTGGATGTAAACTTACGACCGTGCTTGTTTTATATGGATTACGGTTTACCCTTTTCACATACAGAAACGTGTTTTCTCTTTTCTAATTTCTAATGGTACTGTATTCTTCGAGCCCGAGTTCTTCTTGGCCGAATAAGAAATATGGTAACATATTTATTCAATTTTGATGGGTATGATGAATTTAAAGACTTTAGATACTTTGATATGGCGTGAAGGAAGGACAAAAAAAGAAAATTTTAATTGTTATTTTTTATTAATATAATAATTTCTGTACAATTTTATTGATCTATGATAGCGGTGTTGGTATCACTCATAGTTTATGAAGACTTTAAAAAAGGAAAGAGAGAGAGAAATAAACACAACAATCCAATGCAAAAATTCCTTAAGGCTTCTGCGCCAACGGCCTTGACCATACATTCGGAGTTTTCAACCTCTTCTCTCGCTAATAGAAAATAATTAACATACAAAATAATTAAAAGCAAGTCATACGAATTCCTTTTAAGGGCTAGGGTAGATAGTATTGCTTATATTGTATTGTATAAAAAAGTCGTTCATTTTAACTGACTAGTTTTGTAGTTTTTTAAAATTTTTGCAAATAATCGTTGTCCACTATACATATATTTTTTCTGATAAACTATAATCTCAGGGAAAAATTCCTCGCCATAAGTTAAAAAATGAAAATTATTTTAAAATACGTCATATAATTTTTTTGTGTAAAATGCTTAACGTTTTAACGTACTTATTAGACGTTAAACTTACCCCGCTGGCCCATGCGCATACCTACAAAAAACAAAGGTAAGTCCTTAAATCCTAAAGTACACACCGTCCCTAATGACAGAGGCGGGTGCTGGGTGATCGTGGACTATATTCATACGGATGATCACCAAATCATTGTTCAGTGAGAAACGCGCCTTACAAGTTCCGCTCCTAGTGCAACTCCACAAGGAGCCTCTAAAATTTGTGCGATGTTTGTAGTATGCATATCCATTTATCAAAGCCAATTCCTTGCCTTTTCTATTTTTAACCCATTCTACTGTAATAAGAAAATCTCATATATACAACTAAATAAAGTGCCTTCATTAACGTAAAACATAATACGCTCCTTGTGTTCAAACCCTCCCTGGATGGGATTAACAAAATATTATTTTTGTTTTATTAAGTATCTGTTTTTAAAGGCATGTGTAGGTAGGAGTATGTTTCTCTATATAAATTCAAGAAATACTACAATGCATTGTAATTTTGTAAATCGAATGTTAAGTTATGTTTTCCGTTCAGTGTGAAAATGAACTAATAATTCAATGAAATAATTGCTTATTTTTGTAACCATTATTAAACTAGTCTTATCCAAAATCTTCAAGCTTTTTAGGTTGCATTTGGTCACGATAATACTAAGGCCCTGTTTCACAGATTACTGATGAATCTCAGATAGGCTATCTACAACTTTTTTGACAGATTATCCATACGACAGTAAAAAAATGTGGACGGACGGCGGTGAATCCTATATATTATCGTGACACAAATGTCACATACGCCCTTATTTACTGCATTTTTTATATATTAATAGTAATATTATTATATTTCCAATTCTCAAATGCACCGTACTGCTACGGTATGTATGTAGTCCGGCGCGTACAGTGATTTTAAATGTGCGATCACCTTTAAAACACAAGAAGTCCGCATGTATAGAAGTCTACAATTATTCATTTCAATTATAAAATTAAATTTATTCTCTAGGAACAAGATCGTAAACACAATACATCTTAAATTTTAATGTATATTCCGTTGCGTATGATATAAGGTGGTGCTTTATGATCATGTACAAAGTTTTCACGAGTGATCTTCGAATTCCTGTCGAGTATAAAGCGCGCCCTACACGTTCCACTCTTAGTACAGCGCCACATCGAGCTTTGGTCTTTTGAAATATGGCTAAAATAATACGTGAATCCATTTATTATTGCTAATCGTCTTCCTCTGCTATTTTCAGTCCATTGCACTAAAATATTATGTAAAATTAAACCCTTTCGATTGATATTAGAAAGTCTGAAATCTTGTAATCATAGGATAATGATAATTTTATATTTTAGCAGGTATACATAATATTATCACTATCCTATGAGCATATGATCTATGATCATCAAAAGATAACTGAAATCTCTTAAGTTAATATTATCGAATAGATATTTGATAATATTATATATTCAAATGTTAAGATCAAATACCTATTTAATAATATTAACTTAAGAGATTTCAGTTATCTTTTGATACAAAAAAAATTAACTTAAAAAAGTACATTTTTAGTAATTTTAACTTTATTTCATAATTCATTTTTAAACCCAAAAGTAACAAATTTTTCAGAAAATTATTATTTTATTGATATTTTTAAGGTACCCATATAAGGTACATATAAACCCTTTATTCACATTATAAAACCGTTTGTGCACAACATGGCAAAAGTAAAAAATCAAAACGCCGAGCGCCGGACAGTAAAATTCCGTACGCACAAACAAACCCGTTAAACCTTAATGTATATTCCATTACGTACAATATAAGCAGATGCTATGTGATTGTGTTCGAAATCCTTAAGAATGAATACCGAGTTTTTGCTAAGTATAAATCGCGCTTTACACGTCCCTCCTCTGGTGCAGCGCCACGTGGAGCACTGGGAGTCTCTTGCAGTGTGGTGGTAGTAAAATGGAAATCCATTGATTATCGCCAACGGCTTCCCTCTGCTGTTTTTAGCCCATGTCACTAGAAATTATAATAAAAACTTTACAAAAAAACACCGACAAATTATATTTGAAAGTTCTGTTATTTTTGTCCACTTTTAACCCCCACAAACTATGATATCACAGACAGACACATACAAATACGTAAAACTTAGCAACCCTCTTTTGAATGTTAAAAAATTAAAAAAAAAACTTTAACGTACTGCTCACCCCTAAAACTTTAAATTTACTAAGAAGTCGTAGTTTAGCTTTGAGTCTGTATTATAAACTCATAGGAAAGGATTTTGAAATGTTAATTACGCTTTGTACGAGTTTCTCTTTTATAGTTTCAGAATTGGTCACTTTAATAAGTGTGGTATGGATTATAGAAAGAAAAACCCATGAATTTTTATTTACTTATTTTTTTGCTCATTATAAAGATACTCTTAATTATAAAAAATATAATATTAAAAATATTATAAAAAATACATTTTTATTATTTTTCATGTCTTATACAAACTCAATCTTATACAAACTTATACAAAAGTATCAGTACGTAATTCTCTGATGTAGTTGTCTTTGCTCATTTGTGAAATTTATTATCTTTATATTAATACGCGAGGCGAAAACTTTGTCGATGATGTTTGTCGACTTAAAATTAGTGAATTTTAATATACACCCCATTATGAATGACATATGAAGGTGCCCTGTGATTATGTTGTAAGTTGATACGATACATTCTCGAATCTTCTCCCAGCGCGAAACGAGCCCTGCACATTCTGCCATTGGTACAGTACCACGTCATCGCCTTGAGTCCAAATTTTTTGTAGTGGCAAAACGTATATCCGTCGATGATCGCCAGCTGTTTTCCCTTACTGTTTTTAATCCATTCTACTAAAAAGACAAATATATTACAAAATTTTAACGGAGTCCAAAACAAGATGTCAATTATATAGGGATAACAAGGTGTATGTTTGAACTGTTAATATAATATTCTTATTGAAAAGAGATGACCGGGTCCCGACCTAAAGATATCATAATCGAATTTGTCATCTTGGGAACTCCCTCATGTTGGGAATCAAATTTCAGAAAAATTAGTACATATAAATGTCAAATTTGTCATATGACATATTATTATCTTTAATGCAAACGAAAATGAGAATAATAAAGACGCCTCATCCAAATAAACTAAATTTCGCACTTATTTTACAAAAATGCATCATTTCAGTGAAATTTTGAAAAATACAGAAATACTTATTTAATTAGTTGTATTAACTTTATAATGAAATAAGTATGTCATAAGTCACCGTGTCCCTTCAAAAAGTGTAATTTAAACAAATCATAAATTAGTATAATTAACTCGAGTAATTCTCCATAACTTTAAACAAACATTTCGGTTCTTATACCTAACAGTAAGAGCTAATTATGATTATTATTTATCCATACAAAAATATAATTTATTAAGTGATACTTGCAGCGCTGCGCTACTGTCAAAATGAAATCCGTTAATAAGGCTTACGTATTATGATTTTGTTTGGTTACATATATGGATAAACTCAATGTGCCACAATAACTCTGATAGTACATAAATTATGTAGTTTATCGTTTTCCGTTTCTCTCGCAAATTTTCACATACACACCGTTATGTATCATATATGAAGGAGCTTCGTGACAGTGTTTCAGATTGGAACGGATGCACTCCAAGTTATTGTTCGTCGCGAAACGTGCCTTACAAGGACGTCCCTTGGTACAACACCATATAAAAGACTGAGTTGTCTTACTATGATTGTAAAACGAAAATCCGTCTATGAGAGCCATCTGCTTTCCTTTGCTACTTTTAATCCATTTAACTGAAATAAAATTGTACCGGTTTCATGATCGTATTGGCTGCATTATATAATTGAATGTAATGATTTTATTTACTTTAGGTTGACAATGAGGTTATTAACAATGATTTTAAATTACACACAGCACGAAACATTGCTTTTATTTTTACATTCTTTATTTCATTATATGAAAATATAATATTTAATCTCTCAAATATAAGACGGTCAAAAATATAAAACTGCAATATTGAAGATTTTAAATATTTTATTATATTAGTGTCGCTCGTAGTAAATTGCGCACAAAATATTAAGAGCTTATATTCTTGGTGGAAATTCATGTTCAACATAAATAAAACTTACTTCTTCCTTGAACTGTTTCCACTATATTCATTGTAATTTATAATTTATAACAATTTTATCGACAATTAACGACCGGATTCAAAATACCTGATGATGATGTGTTTCGAAACTGGTCGTGTATTGTTTATAAAATTGTTATGAATTCTTACTTAAAATAACAGTGCAAGTAAAAAGTGAGTTTTATTACTGTTAAACCTTCGGCTATAGCTTTGACTTCGACCGAAGGGCGTGGCGGTTGCTGATCTTTCGGTTTAGGTCAAAGATCGTCCATTCTTCAGATACTAGTTTTATTAGCAGTCTATTATACATTATAAAAGATTCCATCTTTAATTATATAGGAAGGTGGTTTGTGGTCATGTTCGAAATTTACATGAACGAACTTCACGAAGTCTCCAGTCATTGTGAAACGCGCCTTACATGTCCGTCCTCTGGTACAGCACCATCTTGTAACTGTACCAGTCTTACGGCAGTAATATGGGAATCTGTTTACTATTGCTAACGTCGTTCCTTTATAATTTGTAGTCAATTGTACTAAAATATACGAAAAAATTACTTTAAACATACAGAACTCTAAGATGACTGACTGTCATAGTGAGCTATCAACGCACAGTGCAAAATATTGGATAGATGACGCTGAAATTTTATATCGACGGCAGAAAGCGGAAGTGACGTATCTAAAAGTTCAACTTTACACAAGAGCCAAAAATTACACTTTAATTAATGAAGAAAGAGAGTTGAAATTTCAATTTTCTATCTTTATTAATATGTAATACATTTTTGAAATATTTCTTTTAGCCCTGGAGTAAATTTGTCTTTTTCTGTGAGACCGTGGTATCACTCCAGTTGAGCCGACCCATTCATGCCGAAGGCTTCTCCTACGGCAATGAGCATTAGCAGCTCCTACGGCAGCAAAAAATCGTCTCATTGGTACACGCCTCCACCGGGGCTCGAACCTGCACCCTCTCGAGTGCGCACCAAAGGGCCTATCCACTAGGCTACGGACGCTCACAATTTTAGCTAGGTTTTAAATTGTCTATAAAAATCTTTCGTCTTGTTTTCTGAAGGTTAGTCCGCACTAATGCGACCCGCCACGCCGTGACCCTTCCTTTCCATACAACTGATGTCATACAAACGTGAAGATGTGTGTGAAGTCAAAGGAAGTGAAGTGTCCCATCGTGTCGCTCAAGTGTCGTCTTACCTGAGGTCTCACGTCTCAGGTGAGCATAGGTAACCTTTACTAAATGATGAAGTGAAATTTCGTCACAGTAATGAGGGGAAACACGGCGGTAACAAACATCACGCAAAGGTGCACTTTGGTGTAATTCTTATTGCACCCTCAGTTCATGGCGGACGATTGAAAATAGCTATACTCGACGGTGAATGGTGTCATTTACAACATTGATATCTAAGATGCACCCTCAATCTTACGCCTTACGCCGCCTTACGTTGTGTTTGACATCAAGGTTTGTGAAACACGATCATTTACAACATTAATATCTAAAATGCACCTTCAGTTCATGGCGTAAGATTGACAATGCATTGCATCATCACCTTAGCGTGATGTTTGTTCACGCCGTATAGAACGCCCTTAATAACAATCTCGATTTATTTTATAATAAAATAGGGTATTTGATACTTTTTTCAATAGTAGGTCAATTTGTTAAGGTCAATATAGCAACTTTTCAGTAAATATTTTATTTCTCAAAATAACCTCCCTAACAGACATAAATTATCATAATTATGTACTCTTTTATTTTTTATTTATAAGGGCAACTAGCCTGTTATTACACTTTTATTTAATGACACCTATATTACAAATTATTAATTTAATCTTTTATTCCTGTTTCCAATCTTAACGTGCACTCCGTTATGTAAGACATAAGCCAACGCTTCGTGGTCGTGTTCCAACTTCATTCTGCAGATGTTATTCTCTTTAGCCAGTGTGAAGCGCGCCTTACATGTTTTTCTTTTGGTACAGTACCATGTTGAAGTCTGAGCACTGAGGCTTTTACTATGACAATAATATGTGTACCCATCGATTATTGCCAGTGGTTTGCCCTTGGTATTTTTAGCCCATACCACTAAAATAATAACGTTAAAATTATGATCAGTAAGAAAAAGGTGACTGACATAGTTATCTATCAACGCATAAACGTCCAAACCACTGAACCACGCTTAACGCATCAGGCTAAAATTTGGCGTGCATACATCTGATGTTTTGACGTAGGCTTCGGCTAAGAAAGTTTAGCTAAATTGTACCCCGAGTTGGATGGAAGTTTATATGAAATAATTCTTATTGTGAGCGAAACGGATACAACTAAAAGGTTATAATAACAGCATGTGTAAAAACATGATACATTAATAATTATTAAGTATTCTTTTATCAAAATTACCAGCTTGTAGCTATACTGCTTGGTCACCTTTATTTTATTAACAATAAACAAAAATAAAAATAACTAACATTTTTATTTTCAGAAAATAAAGCATAAAATAAATAATCATAATTACATATTCTATATTTTCTTAACTATTTTTTTTTAATTCATAAATTGTTACCTAATCTGTCACAAAGATTTATTTGCTTCGAAAAAAAAACTTTTTTTTAACTAAGAACTAGCATTTAGAGTCAGAATGATTAACCACTGAATGATACAAGTTGTTACTCTTATCGTTTTTAAGGAATACAAATATGTCGCCTTTTAACGTACATTCCATCGCATAACACCACTCGGGTAGTGATCGTGTTCTATACACACATCTCGAACGGTCTCATCACCATCGTCTAGAGCTAATAATGCGATACGAGCCTTACAAGTACCACTTTTAGTACAATACCAATATGCACCTTGCTTATTATAATATGTAAACCCTTTATACAGCGCCAACGTTTTCCCTTTATTATTTTTAATCCATTTCACTGAAATGTTTATAAATTTTATAACAATTTTTTCACAACACAGTTATATAATACACATAATTATTTATTATTTGACGCCACCGATTAAGAAAAAATGAGTTAACCATTAATTATTGCAGCTGTACCCTATCAGGTACAGGTACAATACATACAAAAATAATATTAGTTCAATTTAGTTTGATAGTACCTATCTAGACAAAGCTAAGAATAAAGAGAAAATATAAACAATTATAAATTTACATATATATATATATATATAAATATATTTTTTTTATTAATCTGAAGTCACCTATATAACCTTCTCGTTTTTGGAAGTCGGTTGAAAATGTTATTTTGCTATTCCATTCACATTATAGGAAGCAGCAATTATTCTTACTGACCATTTTTTCAATTTTTATAATAAATTCCATTATGGACGACGTACGCAGGCGCTCTGTGGTTGTGATTAAAGTTTTTACGAATGATAATCGATTTTTTATCCAGTGCAAATCGCGACTTACATGCACCACTTTTGGTACAATACCATATTGAACTTCGACTAGTTTTCTTGTAGTTGAAAAATGTAAATCCGTTGATCAGTGCTAACATTCTTCCTTTGCTATTTTTAATCCATTTGACTGAAATGAAACCACTATATAATTTCCTTGTGCGTTAATTCTGGATGGTTGGAGACTTAATTACTGCAAAAGGTGCAAAAAATATTGTCTGGTTGGAATGTTATTATTATTACTACTAATAATAAAAAGACTAAAGCATTTTTTTAAATTCCACATATATTAGTAACAATACATTTATATTTTGTTAGTCCGCTTCAATCTTGATATAAATGGCTTAATCAATTTGCCAAATTTTAGTCTCTTAAATCATTCGAATAACGAAAACAGTTACGGTCTACCACCTACGTTAAGAGTTTACATACAAAACTAGAGACCTGTCGCAATGTTAAGTAAGATTTTATGGTGAATATTCCGAAACTTTGACAATCTTTTATATTTTAAAGTAGATTCCGTCACTTATCACATACTTTGGTGGGGGATGATTGTGGTTGAAGTTGGCTCTAATGATCTCGTTGTTTTTGGTAATGCCGATCCTGGCGGAACACTTGTTGGACCCAGCTGAGCACCAGTAGTAGTCGTTAGTACTTTGCTCCCTCATCAGCTTGTAGGAGAACCCGTTAAAAATTACCACCTTCTTTCCAGTCACACATTGAGTGAAAATTACTAGAAAATAAATATTAAACAGTACTTAATCGCAATTCTGATTTTTAAGTAAATGTTTAATTATATAAATGTATTACCATTGCAGAATATCTTCCCGAAGGAAAATTCGCCAACAAAAATTTCTATCAATGGCTATAATGACGTTTGTGGTGTTATTAACGTCTATTTCTCTAGTCTATATTTTATAAACGTTAGATCTATAGATCTAGTATGCTTTATTTTAAGCAACTTTATAAATTACACCAATGTTGCAACTAAAGTTGCTCAAGGCGTTATTATAAAGCTTATTTCATACTAATATTATAAATGCGAAAGTTTGTGAGTTTGTGAGTGTGTGTGTCTGTTACCTTTTCAGGCTTAGACGGCTGGAACGATTTTGATCAAATTTGGCATAGAGCTAGCTGGTATTCCGGAATGACACATAGGCTACATCTTACGCGGTTACCGCGGGAAACAGTTAATAAATGACATGTTTAAAGTTAAAAAAATTAAAAAGATGTTATAAATTTCTGTACACGTAAAGAAACCTTGAACTGAAGCTTGGCACAGGTAAGTAACAACAAAAATTTATTTATAATTTGATATAATAAGTTTCGATAAATTAAACCATTATGTATCCCATCTCAACATTTTTACACAAACTTGTTAAAATCAATCAGCGAGACTAGTAGGCAATTTAAATTCAGGTACTTTCTTCGTAATTTTATCGAGATTTTATTATTTTTTTAAATTCTAAATACTGCCATTTCTATAATCTCTTTGACTTTAGTGCCACTTCTAGTAAGAAATTTTGTAAGAAATATTGTATTTGTGTCAAACATTAAATTTTAATATAAATGCCGTTCTTGATAACGTACGTTGGCTTCACGTGGCCATGGTTTAGGTTAGCGGTGTTGAAGCTCCCGGCCTCGTTCAGGATGAACCTGGCTTTGCAGGAGCCCCATCGAGTGCATCTCCAGATCGAGGTCTTTATGTTGAGGGACGCGCAGTAGAAGGTGAAGCCGCCGAGCAAAGCCAGGTCCTTGCCGTATCGGTTGCGGACAAAGCGTACTGAAAACAATTAGAAAACTGTAACCTGACAACGAAAAGAAAACAAAGAAAAAGTTTTTAGTGTTACTATCAAACATAGAATTCGTGAAACATTATTTAGAAATACAAAATAAAGGGATGAAGCGCTGAATTTAGCTAGGGAAGGAAGACCATTCTATGGTGGCCAAGACAAACATGCATGAGGGGTGTTGTTTTTCAAATAAAAAGTAAACGTTTAGCGTTTACTTCTAAAGTAAACTCTAAACGTTTACTTTTTATTTAAAAAAACTTAATTTTTTTTGGATACATTTTTGATGAATGAAATCAAGTACGTTGTTTGAGTACAACGACGGAGTCAGAAAATAATAAAGTTGCTAAACACTTATTTTTTTAATAAAGTCAGAAACTGTCGAAAACGTAAAATAAAATCTATTTAAACACATATCTTCTTAATCATAAAAATATTTAAGCAGTGTTTTACTTATTAAGGTTGGCTGTCCTTTTCTGGAATATTGAAAACGTCATGGCATTTGAATGACAGAAAGGGACAGCCAACCTTGATAAATTAAACAGTTTAAATATTTTATGAATAATGGGGTAATATATACGAGAAAATTAACAATATTTTCTTCTCAATAAAACAATAACAACTATAATTATGTACAACAATAGACTAAAATATTCTTAGAAAATATAGCAAAATAACATTCTTCCTTTTCACACAACAGACGCAAAGGAGTTCATTCACATTTTCATACATTTTTGGGCCATTTAACATAATTGCCGGCCAGATAAAAGAAGTATGATATTTGGTTAGAATAGATCATCCTTACAATTTGTTACTATCGGACTAAATTGATTTTATCCTCATTTCATTAGGCCTCTGGTCATCTGACTCGTCACAATACAGTGCAACCGCTATTTTAAGCCGATTTTTCTCAAGATCGTAGTAATTTTTCCTTTTTTATACATATTTAAGGTAAAGCTGGGTTTTGCCATGCCTATTTTCTATTAGGATTCAGGATGTTTCATTTTGGTAATCTGATGAAATCCATTTTTTAATATCTTGGAACACCGTAACTTTTGGTCACACAGACTTGGTCCGATAGTAGCAAATTATCAAAATGATCTATTCTATCCAAATATCACACCGTTTTTTGTCTAACCGGCAATTATGTCAAATGGTCCAGAATGAATTATGTCCTTTTCATTTTTAGTCCTTGCCAGTTCATACACAAGTCACCGAATAGGGAGAAATTTTCAAACGTATATTCCTGCACGACTTTAACATAAGTCGGGATAAAAAGAACCTAAGTTCCGCGTACACAATAACAGGGCGCATGGTAATTTTCATACAAACAGCGCAATCAGTCGTAAAATGTGCATGAAAATGTCCAGTCAATATTTGTTCACTCCTTTGCAAGCACATTTTAAAATATTTCTCTATCCGGCGACTAGATTTAAGATACCATCAATATATTTTAATGATTATGAATGTTATTATTTCCAACAATATCATTTTCATAAGTGGTAAGTGTAGCCAGGCATTTCGAGTTTTTTTTTATACAGCGCCATTTTGTAAACAAATTCCTCGTATAGGCCTTTAAGAATCTGTAACCTCCAAAAACTATTGCGTCGTTCCCGTGGCAAGTTTTCACGAAAATAGCTAAAAGGACATGCACGTATTTATTACACCTTCGTAAATATAATGAATACTTATTATTTTACTGTTACATTTGCATAAAAATCTTCAAAGTTCCAATTTATCTTTTTCATTATGTTTTTTAGTAGTTCAACCTGTACCTGTTTTACCACCTTATTAATTGTTTTGACATTATAATAAGATAGAAAGTTACCTTTTTACCAAGTCAGATTAAAATCAACTAAGATATTTTTCTTTAGTTTTAAAATTTATATTGAACTTTAAACATGTTAAACGGAAAAAAATATAAAAAATCAAATTATATGTTATATAATTAATTAGTAACGTTGAGTACATGCATGGTAAATAAGATAAAAAAAGTCTTTACAAAATACTGAAAAATTATTAGTACCTACCACAAAGACAGTTACAATTCAGTCATACCTATTTATGTTACAAACTCACTAATCTAAAATTTTAAAATAATTAAAATAAAATAATTTCATTATAAATAGAATGAAACATTCTTTTGGTGGTTTTCTTCTACCAACAGCATGGTTTCCTTAGAATTTTCTCAATTATATTTTTTTTTATTTAAAAAACGGTGCATTAAACCGACTAACAGGTTTTAAAAATTTGTATGTTATGTATCGAGTTATTATGGAAAAAACTGTTTATAAAAATAAATATTTTTCATGGCATACGCCGTTTGTGCACCTAAACCGTCAACCAAGAACGAGATTATTTCGGCCCTATAAAAGACAACATTATAATCTAGGCTATCAATTTCATTTTTTAGCGTCATTGCTCCATCATCAATGTCGTCGCCGTCATTAAAGACGTAGAGGAAATTAAAACCTGTAGTCTATGTCATGATATAGTTGCATTTTATCCGGCCGCAACATTCTCGTTCCCGGTTGACCACCAACACGGTGGACAATCGACCATGTTATATGTATATGACGGAGGATACTGTTAACAAAGAAGGACGATGTAATAATTTCTGTTTCATTCGCCCTCTTAGTAAAAAGTTGTTTGTAGCAGCACGCTTCACCTAGTATAAGATCCGTCGGCAGCTTGATATAGTGTTGGTCTGGTGTGATCGTGCTCGCCCCTCATCTCCATCAGAAGCAGATTCGGGTTAGTGACCAGGGTGACCTTGCAGCCCCTGTGGTACCGAGAGCAGTACCATCTGCGGCAACCATTACGGGACCGCATTTCTCGGTTGTACGTGAACCCGTCCAGCATCATAGCTTGCTGTCCTTTGTAAAACTGTATCATAACTCCTGTAAACCGAAATGTATGTCAATGTACCCGCCCTAATGGCGAAAACAGACGATGGCACGCGAGCACGATTGTGTAAAGAATACTCGCCTATCATCGGTAAGTTGACTACGTATCTACTACAGATGATTGTGCCGAATAACGATCAACGATCACCACCATTCTGTAGATTGTAGGGCCTGCATTACATTTAGACAGTTTTTATGTTAACAGTTTGTATGTGATGATTTGTTGTAAATTTTTAAACGACATATAATTAAAAATTGAAAATATATTTTCTGTAAAGTAATACAAATTGGAGAAAGTAGTTTTCAAATACTTATTTACTTTAAACAAATTATTTATTGTAACAGATATGATGATCGTTAAACATGCACAGATCGTGACCGCCCCCTAGTCGGCACCTTGCTCTTCTGACCCTAGGGTAAATACACCCCTGCATCATCTCTGTTACGTGAATGAGGAATTTTTCGTACTGTCCCACGAGCTTGAGGAACCTATTTGTCAATAATATGCCAATGATCGACGTCAATCCTGCATGCCTTCATCTAGAAGGTTATAATTGTCCATCGTCATTGCAAGTCGTCCATTTTCCGCTTTGTTTTTGGGGAGGGAATTCTACTACTTCCTACTCCTCCTACCTTCTTCTGATTAATTTCGTTGCGGGTCC